>WWET01001848.1:24291-41284 GCA_011038615.1 Limnodynastes dumerilii | reverse complement strand
GCCCCCCCCCCCCCCCCCTTCTTTCATGGAAATTTCCAAGTACGTCTTTCACATGTCCGTGCCTATATTCTACGTTACTTGCGTAAATAAAGTTACTACGCATGCGCAGTTAAACCGTACCTAAAATACACACGCAACTCCACGTAAAAACGGATCTCTGAATACGGTCCATAATAAATAACAAGCTCTACAGTTCAGTCTATTGTTTAATGTATATTTATGCAAGGAATGTACACTATTGTGTGTATATTTCTCAGACATAAGCAATGGAAGGCTGATTTAATGAAGTGATATGGAAATATATTTTTTTTTGCAATAACCTAAGTTCTCTGCCAGCTCTTCTAAACATTTAGAGCTGGCCCACATGCAGTAAGTGATCCTGGGTTCCCTGCTGCCTTCCAGACAAGCATGTTTTAAAAACCATTCATCTGAGCACAGTTCAGTCCTATAAAGGGGCATAAAATGTCAGTGTACAATGGGCTTTAGGTCTTACCGTGCTCTAGACATCTGGTACCACAGATGAGAACGACTGCATCTAATGTTCCATGAAATTAATAGCAGTAATTGGGAAAAGGTGGAAACAGGAGTGACAATAGTTCAGCGCTCTTTGTGAACTGATGCAAATATTTATCTTAAAGCAGCCTAAAATATGGCACACGACTTTGGAATTCTCACTTAAGCTGTAGTAAAATAAGCTTGGTTCCCCAATAGCTGCAATTGTTACTTAATAGTTATGAATGTATAATATAAGCACACAAGAAATTAATTGCTATTAATGCATAATTTGTTTTGTAATCAAGCTCATTCCATGCAGACAGCGTATGGCACGATAGCATTGACTCTCTAATTGATTGCTTTCCTACGCAGTTTAAAACACCTATTATATTTGTCTCGTTCTGCAGTTGAACATGGTTTTGTCAAGGTTCAGGCTTTTTGTTTGGCTGTTAGTCTGTTAGGCACAGTTACTATCCATACAAAAAATATACATTAATATATAAATGTATAACTGTGCAGCTTAATATTGAATTAAACAATAACTATATGCATAAAATAAACTTTTAAGTTTTAAAGCCATAATAGTGTGAAAAGCAGTTTATATTTGTGGGAATATATCTCTGAACTATGGTTTTGATGTTCCCATGGTAGATGCGTAACTATAGGGGACGCAAGGGGTGTGGCTGTTATGGGGCCCTGCCCTGTGATCAAGCTGTCAGAGGTGAGTGCATGGAGTGCCAAGTGCTGTTTTAAGCTGCCAACTTCTGACAGCTCTTTTACACAAACAGGCCCACTCAGCCTTGCTCCTAGTCTGGCATGGCTCCGCCCACTAACACCCATCCTGACTGGGGCCCTGCCTCCTTGTTATTGGGTCCAAGCCTCTCATCATCGGTGTGTATCACCAGTAACAGAGTGCTGAGCTGAGAGGGAGGACTGGGCTCAAAAACTTTCACTTTTCTTTTTTTTAAACAGCAGCCACAGGCAGCTGCACAGGATCATATTGCTTTTTTGATGGCTCCATGGAGCTCAAGGACTCTTGAGTCTGATGACATCGTCAATCTACATCAAGATACCATTTTACTGACTATGTGCACTGCTGTATTTTGTTTTTAATACTTGGCAAAACTACTGTGGCTCATTTAATAGGGCTCTTCCTATTTTGTCAGCACCAGGTCCCACAATTTCTGATGTCAGCCCTGGGTATGCCATTAAGAATATCAGACTGGACTAAAGCATTTAAAGCCAGTAAGATTACGGGATGACAACATGTCTTATGATTGGCTGATATTGCTACATACAACCATGTGACTTGGCCCAATCATTTCTGTATAATGTAAGGCATCATACAAAACTAGACTGGTAGAATAAGGGGATACCCTTGCATGGGTCCAGTATCTAATGCAATTTCAGTGTAAATAAAACAGTAAGAATAGAGGTATCCTATATACAGCAGGAGAAGGTTTCCTATATCGCTGAAACTGTCTACTACAAAACACAGAATGTCACTCAATCCTGTCTTATTTTATCTCCACATTGCAAACATTTTCCATGGCAGCTTTACTCGCTATTTACATTGCAAATTTCTCTGCCGCTGTCTTCCGCTTCTAAATGAAATCATATTGCAATTAGAAAGAACGTTCAGAACTATAACGTCATCTATGTTGACACAGCGCAATTTAATCAGCTTAAAAAGAAGGTATCAATTCAATTTTGATAATGCCTAAGTATACCAGCGTAGCATTAATACATTTAAAACATTAAATATTTCTTGTCTATGAGAGGTCCTTTTTTCCTATTGAATTCTTTGCCAGTAACTCTTGATCTTGGCTGTCCTGTGTTACTAATCCTGTATTATTGTTTTGCTATAGTATAAGGCATTTAGTATTATATGCACTGTGGAATTCCCAAAGGACTGTATTCACAGTTAAGAGTGAGTAAGGCGAGGACAGATCCGCACCTAACTCACTCTTCCAGTCCGTACCCTGCCCCTGTTTTTAGGTATCTTCTTAAGAAGGAAACTACTAAGTTCCATAGGGCTACCTTATCTGACCGTGCGTAGTTTCCTTCTTAAGAAGGAAACTACGCACGGACCTTTCCTCTCGCCACCTCCCCCCGCCCTCCACGGCTAATCTAAATCCCTCCCACTTCTTCCTAATCACTCCCTTAGCGGCATTACGCCGCCTCTTCTACCTAAACTACTTCTTTAAAGACCACATGGAGGCAATCTAAGTACCTAATTGGTACATGGATTGCGTAAATGACGTACTAAGCATGCTTAGTAGGTCATTTACTAAATATATACGCACCTAAGAAGCAGAAGCTTCTTAGGTGTGAATACAGGCCAAAGTGGTTTAATTTATGTTTTTGTTACAAAATAGAGCAAATGAAAACGCATTGGCCTGACCCAGTCCTAAACGCAGAACTAAGAGCACATTAAGCAAAAACTGGGCAGTGGGATCCAAAGGCACGTGGAACTGCAGCTCTGCATCCCTATGCAAGTAAGGCAGGTTGTTTACACACAGCAGTCAATCTCAATGCAGTCATGTGACCATGAACATTTACTTTCCGCAGTAATCTAAATGCAAGTGCTGGGTACTTCATAGTAATGTATAGTGGAAATGGTGGTTAGCCTGTTTGCGAGCACACCTAGAGCTCATAAAGTTCTAAGCTGTCCCTTCAGTAAAAATAGTTTAAAATATCTTTGTTCCGCCCATCTCTCACTAATAGTTTGCTGTTTCTTTTGTTTTGGAATATAGAGAAAATCAAGTAATAGATAACAGGAAGTCGGTAGCTGCTAATTGGTAAGTAAACAAAGTTTTAATGATTTCTTAAGGCCTTTTCAACTATCTCCAGCTGGTGGGTCGCACATGCATACAATTTCCCACGATGTATGTCAGATGGGACCAACTGTATACATTTATGTCTTCCTGTGTAATGATCATATCAACTAGAGCATTATTATTTGGCCTAATAATGGGAACTATGAACCACATATTAAGACTACCGGACATATAACATATATGTCTGGTGTTAAGCGATTTTTGCTACTGCACATGTGTAGTAATTTTTTAAATGCAATCTACGTATCTTTTCCTTACGTAGATTGCGTATATGCGGTCTTTACTACGCATGCGCAGTAGTAAAGATCTCTAAACACCAAACGTATATGTTATACGACCAGTAGTCTGAATATGAGCCACATAAAATGAGGATGCTGCACTTCATGAAATGTAAAATGGTATCTTAGCCTTCCCTCCCAACCTAAAACTTTCCATATACCCTTACTCAAGTCAAGGCCAATAAAAAAGAACTTATTTATACCATACATTAATGTAGACACAGTAGTTCGGAGGAGCCGTAATGTTGCATAAGCTAACTCACACAATAGGCTACCAATGTTTCTTCTTTAGATGACACTGCTTAAAAATAGATTTGTGTTAATTATTTTAAAATTGTGTTAATACAAACTGCAAATGTTAGTTATCATAGTAGGTGTAGCATATAACATCTCCCTTGCCTGAGGATGGTGATTTAGACTTATACATATTTTTAACAGATTAGTTATACCTGGATGATTGTGTAATGTATTTCATGATAAATTACTGCTATCTCTATAGATACAGAAAATACCTTGAACAGAAAATCAGAAAAGCAGTTTCAATAAATGATGGAGGCATTAATGAAATGGTTTCATAGGTAACTACAAAATGAAGGTACAGAAACCCAATCAATTAACATTGGTAGATACAGTGACGTGGATAGGCTTCTGTGCCATTAAAATGCAACCTAATAGCATACTATATAAGGGTTTTAGAATTATTTATTAAAGCGTGTCATTTATTTAACTGTGATAGTGCACATCAGGCTTCAGTCACACTTTAGTCAATCAGGAGCTTGTGTTGAAATGCCCTTATCTTTGCCATTGCAGCTTAATGGATAACCTTCTTGGGAGGGGAGAAGGGGGGTTGGATTAAGTACAGTCTGAAGCGGCTGATTGCACCACTATAATTGGCTGAAAACACCCCACTGGCTTGAATAGGAATTCTCAGTATATCTTGAGTTTCCTCTTAAGTGCTTCATTAGCAGCTGATTTTTGTTAAAATGTGTCATTTCATGAAGTCTGCACAGTGCACTTTTACATCTACTCCAGACACTTGGTGGAAAGAGGATTTCTTTCCCCTATAGCAGATTTTTCATTGGACGGTATTCTCAGATCCTACATATCTCATTTCACTAAATGTTATTTCAAGCTATTTAATGGCTAGCAATTAAACAGTCCTTTCAGAATCGCCAAAGCCATTAAATCATATACTAGAAAATTCTTCAGTGGAGTAAATGTGGAGTATGAATGTCAGCTTCTGACTTGTCATCTCTCTCTACATGGGATTCAGTGATTCAGCTATGTAACACTGCAATGCCCCCAATTCATATCATTTACGTCTTTCCAATCAGGAGCATTATTAATGGCTGACCACCATCACAGGTCAGTGGACCGAATTCACATTTACTAACTGTCTTGTTCCCTCCCCGACCCTCCCCCAGTTTTAGGTGCCTAAGAGCACTTATGAGTGCAACATTCTACCTTATCCTCCCATGCGCATTTTCCAATTAAATAGGGAAACCAAGAGGTCCCAAACCCCTCCCTGGCTATATTAACTAAATGCCTCCCCCCTCCCACTTCACCTAACTACCTACGGAGGCTGCTCTGGCACGCCTCCTATTAGTGGAAAAACTATGTGCGGTCTTTAAAGACCACGTGTGTGTCTCCGTATCGAATGCCCCTATTTCCATAGGGCCATTTGCTCCGAGCCAGTTCCGAACTGGCTGGGATATCGATTGCTTATGCCTAGATGAGGCATAGCAATCGATCCCCGGAGCACTGAACACGGTGCTCCGAAAGGTAAGGCTTCCCTACTCCCTTACCCTAACCCTAAGTCTCCCTACTCCCTAACTCTAACCCTAAGTCACCCCTTCAGCAGCCTAACCCTATGTCCCCCCCACAGCCTAACCCTAAGTACCACCTCCAGCAGCCTACTCCTAAGTCCCCGGAGAGGATTAATCACCTCTCTGGTGGTCTGGTCTGGCGGTGGCGTAGTTTTCCGAAAATGAATGGGTGAGTAAGCGAATTGCATACTCACCCATTCATAAAAAAAATTCTGCGGTGTTACACATTCGAAATAGAGACAGCTGAAAATACACTTTCAGCTGTGCCTATTTCGCAACGTGTAACATCGCAGCGGGGACTCGCAACGACCACCACGTCTTTATGCGCAGTGAGTCCGTACTTCAAAATACCCACCTAAGAAGCAGCAGCTTGTTAGGTGTGAATCAGACCCAGTGTTTCTATTGTCTGCAACCGAAATCTGTACGGCAGCAGTAAAACCATTTTTCTCACAAAATTATTGATTAGTTTACCAGTATTGCAGTTATTATATCAAGAGACTTTATAAAAGGCATTAGGGATAAAAAGTCAACAACATAATCTGCAACACAGATTTAAAAGCACAAAGTTAAAAGTCAAACATGTTTGTCTCTGCTGTGATGTTTAAAACCCTCAGTAGTTTGTGGTATGATGGCAAGGCCTGCGCACTATGGTGCTGATCCAGAGTTTGTAAGTGAAAGCAAAACAGGTGCAAGTGTACAGCTCAGCTAAACCACTTTCCAATGTGAGGGGTGCTCATTACTTTTACTTATTTTACATGCAGGGAAAATACTATACTTTTGCACATAGAGCTCAAATACTGCATAATGTTATGTTTAATCTATAAAATAGAGTTGAGCTAAGAAACTTCACCTCTTAAATCTAAGTCTGCTTTCACAATGTATATTTGCCTCCCCTTGCAGTTCAACATGGTATTGCTCAGGTCTACACTTACCCCTAAAAAAAGGTGTAAGTGCAACTCTGAATCAGCCCCTGAAAATAAAATGTTGGTCTCCGTCTTGTTATAAGATAACATTTTACACTTTGTGGATATGAAGCACACGGCGACTCAAAGGTATTTGTTATTTAAAGAAAAATCTGACAAAGAGCCGAAACAACTTTATTTGTATTTACATGCGAAACAAACAGTGAACAGTAAATTCAAATAACACAAAGATTAGTTAAAAACCGGTTAATGAATTGTGTTAGTATTCTGAAATTCAATACATAGGCCACACGCACACAAATAGATATTTCTTTTAAAAGACAAGTGATATCAGCATGCTAGCCAAGTGCTATAAAAGGTACATATAGACCAATACACAATCTAGTATCTGGACATATCACAATTCTGTAACACATTCTGTATACAACCCCAGTCCTACAGTACAAGAAAGACAACTATGAATCTCACACTCTATTTCTGACAAGAGATGTAGAAGAAATAAATTCTCTTTTCACCTGTGTAACAAAGAATGACCTCTGTAGTCTCACTTTCCTGGAGGCCATTTTTTCCTGTAGCGGATGACGGCTAGTGTGGCTGACACCCTGGCATACTATTCCTGAATTTCTGAGTATGACTAGGATTTGAGTGACATCTAAGGATAGTCGTACACAGGCTGGCTATACATGCATATACTGTGCCACAGTAATTGCTAATGCGCAATAAAAATGATGTGACAGTATAGTGAGACTGGTACATTATGTTAATAGCTTGTCATAGAAACAAATAAGCAGCAAAACAGCTTTTGATATGGGGATGCATAACACATATTATTATAACAATAACAGTAACTATCTAGTTTATTTACAATAAGGGTACAGGTATCCACAGATATATACAAAATATATACTATTGTATAAAAGCATTATACTCCAACATTATACTGTATATTATAGCATGTTAAAATAGTTTACATAAAATAATAATAATCTAGTAAATTATAATTATCAATTGCTCTGTGTGTTCAGTCATCCTACAAACTTATCAACAGATGCTAGAGCAAAGGTGGTTATGGAACAACTGTGTCCCCTTCAAGTTGGCCATTGCTGTGTGCTTTGCCAGGAGGGAACTGATCCCATTTTGCATTTGGCACATTGATTTTGCTAGAAATTGGATTTTAAATCACCATACTGTTTTTTGCACTTCTACAGGCAAATAAAAGTAGCTTAAAATATATATATATTTACAGTTTATAAAAAGATGCCCTTTATTTTATATAATAGTGCAATTACAGTATTCGTATACAGTATTATTCAGTATTCAGTATACAGTATATATATTATATATATATGCAGTATACAGTATTCGTATACAGTATTATTCAGTATTCAGTACATATATTATATATATATGCAGTATACAGTATTCATATACAGTGTTATTTAGTATTCCGTATACAGTATATATATTATATATATGCAGTATACAGTATTTGTGTACAGTGTTATTCAGTATTCCGTGTACAATATATATATTATATATATGCAGTATAAAGTATTCGTATTACACTATTAGTGGTCGTATATTCTTGTTAATATATATATATATACATATATACACACAATTAAAAGCATGTAAAATGTATGTATTATACCCATAACATCTTATATAATCAGTGGTTAAAAATCCAGTCTTATAAATCTGTAAATAAGAATAACATAACTTTTGTCAACAGAAACAAAAACAAAAACAGTTATATTTTAGTTTGTATAATAGAGTGTTACCTTATTATAATGTCAGTGATAGCTGTGTCTGAGGCCTACACTGTCTACACCATATGATTCTGCATAATAATATAAGTGGGAAAGGTTAAGCAGTTGAAATTAAAAACTAACTGCAGGGAGGCAGAGAGGAGGCGGTGGCTGTTTTACATGGGAAAGCTTGTAATATTTACACTTGTATTCATGAAAGCCGCATTTAAATTCCAAATTTAGGTTCAACCATCATTGCTAATGCCCTTGATGCAATCTTAAATTGCTGTCATTACACGGATCACTAGAAATTGGATGGTGGATAAAGGATTAATCGATTTAATTTTATCACCAAATCCAGCCCTGCCTCTTGAGCTGTCAGTAGACAAGATAAGAGGTGCACATCTTGAGACACGACACAAACCTGTCATAGTAAACAGTTTGGTCGGTTAAAGCACAGTTGCGATGAAACAAACGCATTTATTGCTTTGGCAGAGTTGGGAGATGGGAAAACCAGACGGCTCCTTTTATCTCCAGCCTTACTGTAATCTGTCTCAATGTTATGTGATTTCATACCGAAATAATCTCAGTCTATTTAATCTACTCCTTTAACTGCACCCTCTATTTTCTTTTGTGTTTAACATTTATTTATTTTTTATTACCAGTTCTGTTTAATGTTGTGTGCATTTTGTATTATATGCTATTTATTTTGCCTTTTGTGTTGCATAAGTCTTTTTTTTTTTCTCAATGGCATGACTATGTAGTTACCACCAGTTTAAGCATATAACATTATATCATTAACATACAACCGAGTTGCAAAAAAATCAACCAACCAAAGCACATCTTTCAGAAACTGGTTTGTTTTTTAGATGATTGGAAAGCGCACAGGGCAATGTTTATATGATCGCTCTGCTGCCTATCTCATTTTATACTTTGATAGAAAATGTTCTTAATCAATGTGTACAGACATGCTGCTCTTTCTAAGTAAAATATCTCTGTCTACGAATAAGAAGACAAGATTATTTTTAGACCTAAATCATCAAGTAAATTCTGATAATTTCAAATTAATATAGCAATAGCAGAAAGCGAAGTTATTTTCATAAATTGGGTCAAAACTGCAGAAGAATAACCTTGCCAATTGTTTATCTGCTCTGTACAGGAAGATAATAAAAGCAGACTTAGAGACTAAAGGCAGCCATTTTGTTGTTTCAGCCAATGTACATAGGACTGCATCTTCACTAGCATCATTGAGACTTGACAGCATTATTGACATTGGCTACTATGGAATTCCTAGGCTGTTTCATCAAAAATGGTTGTGTATAGGTTAAGGTATAATTATTAGACCCTCCAACATGACCCATTCCATTAGGTACAAAATACTCTGCTCCTCAGTTTCCAACTGTCAGTTACTATAGTAACCACCTCTGTTGAAGAGGCAAATAGTTTTTTAAATATCAGTTAATTCATTTAAACCAGTTGAGTGACAGTTAGAAGCTCAGGAGCGAAGTATATAGTACCTAAGAGAATGGGTCATGCTGGAGGCTAACCAAGGCTAACTATTCATAAATATGTACTATGGGCCCCAATAGATCTTTGAACTTCTGAAATCAACCACAAAACTAACACTTTCTAGTCAACCAGAAACTATAATATACTAATATAATAATTATCATATACCGTTGTCAAGTTTGATTGTGCTTATGTTTAAAAAGTCTGTACAATATAGCTGATTCTGTGCTGCAAACATATTATCTCACTCTATAGGTTGTTCTTACTAAGTACTCAGAACAGGCAATACTTGTAATTTTTATTCACAGATAGAGAACACAATTCATGAGACTATGCAAAGAAACACATATCACTCACTTTGAACACAATGAATTTTTGTTTACTACCCATTCGTCACCTTTAAAAATGTTACTTGTTTTTCCCCTCCTAAGATTTAGGTTACTGTACAATATGGCATATGCTAAAGTGTCCATACTTCCATGCAGTGTCTAGAGAAAGAACTACGGCACCTTAATGAAAAATAGAAAAAAGCAATTCACTATAAAACATTTCAAAGTATTAAAACTTGATAGGAAATATCTGATTTGTCATCAGCATACCATATGCCAATGCAATGTGCTCCATCGGCTGTCAGGGTTTGTTGGCAAAACAATGTAATATTCAAACAAAAATGTTGATATATTATATGTATTATACAGCTGTCAATATAATGAACTTATCAAGTTGAACCTGAGTTTGTACTTCTGTCTAATGGAAAAAATAGTGGGGAATTAGGTTGTTATAATGGCACTTGTGGTGATATTTTTTCACTACCCATATTTCTCTTTCTCTTTCAGATTTTTAATGGTTGTGCAGAGTAGTTGAATACAAAACTCATAGCAATTCATTGTGTAGCCCTTGTAAAATGTTCCTGATAGTCCTTCTATACAATGGGTAGAACCAGTACTTGAGAGTGGAGTGGTCCTGGTGTATGTTCCCATGTTGACCAAATATTTTGTCATTAGCCATTCTGGTCCAGGTTTGCAATGAGGAAAAGATAGCTTTGAGAACATGTTACTGCTACTTATTTTCTTTTCCTTTTCTAAACATTTCCCAGAGTAATTTAGATTACAGGAAAATGGTAGTGACATCATGATGTGGTCAGTGAACAAATGAAAGAAAGGGTAGTGGTTTACTTAGAAAAAAAATAAAATATATATATATATATTCTAGTATTTCATTCAGTTCTTAAAAATGCTGCAAAATTTCTATATACATTATCTAATCAATAACAGGATTAGACAGCTGGAGCTTGCTATTTAGACAGTTACATAATGACCAAGTTAATTATATGTGGAAACTAAATACTGACCAGTCTGATCATGACAGTCCATTGTGTATCGCACTATTGATTTTTTTTTATAAAAGCCATGTGACATTTCGCCAAGAAGCCAATTGAAGCTTAAGATGGTCATTGGCTTGTGAAACCCTTTGATTAACCTGGGCTATAGGTCATACCAGCACCTCATTGATTATATTTACAACAATACATATGTACACACACAAAAGAAATCTATGTAGGACATAGCAGTATTTTACATAACAGTTTTTTAATATTTCTTTGCATTAAAATTTATTTCATTTTTAAAATGGGACCTTTTATATATAATATTTTCTTTATTATTTCTTAGCAAAATAGGCCGGTATTATAGTATAGTTTCCATTTCATAATATTTCTTTTGCACATCAAAAATTGTAAAGGGTAATGGTCAAAATGTACATACCTATAGGGAACTACATATATACTATACTTTAAGTTTTATTATTACCAGTGAATACTTTTAAAGATTGTTCCTAAGATTAGGAAGACACGGAATTCAGCACCAAAACATATATGCTGATACGTACAGGTACATGTATGAGTATGAGTCAACAATTCTCTTCTTATTTACTTTACCAATATCCTCCATGTAACCTTGCTAATCTTTGATCCCGTGCAGGTAAAAATTTATCAAAACATATAAATATGTCACCTAAACCTTTGAAATTTGGGAAAATAGCCTCATAGTGTGAATTCAGTAAGTTGATGATAAAAACCAACCAGCATTTACTTAACAACAGATTTATGGCATAGGCCATGAAATATATATTTTTTTTTTATTGGGTTACGGAAATGACCAACTACTTTGTGGAACAACACAAAGGCTGTATTGCCTTAAAATTACAAAGCAAAATGACTACATTTAACCCACTGAACAAGCAACCTGGAATTGTGAGATGCAGGATATTGCATGTGCCATAAACTCTAGATTTCCACAGAAACAAAAGTTACAGGACTAGAGAATGATCGTTTGAAGATTTAGCAGTGACAGCAGTAATGGAATAACTCTCATGATAGCATGAGCATTATTTATTTTTGTTAGTGCTGTCAGGTGCCCATACTGGGTAAGTTAGTGACAGCTCTGACAAGAAATATAGCACATACAGATGTTGACATTCCAAAGGATATTTACACTTAAATCTGTGAAGATATGAATGACATACATCTTCCTTGGAATTTAATTCAGAAACATATGGGTCTATGAAAGAGTGATTTCACAACAATATGTTCCCTGAATGTGGCATTATCCTCTACAATTTTTAAAAGTTCAACACATGATAGGATCAGAATACACTTCAAACACATATTTTTTTAAATCCTGAATTTCACATTTTAATACTCAAAAATATCACCCATTTATATTTTATAAGGTTTCAAACGGTTTTATGCATAAACAAATGGTTTGACAAGTTAACAACTATTTTTGCAATATATTAAATGAGTAAACCACCCCAAAAACCCAATTACATAAAATATTATCTTCCATTGGTAATCGACACAACTGAGGTAGCATGAGACGACGGTGACACCTCATTTGATGATATTGAATATTAAAAGACTTCCTGGCCCATGTTCCTTACATTTCTTAAAATGTGACCAAAATCAATGTTTATTTAATACTCTGCTATTTTATTTATTTTCTTTTTCCCCTCTCAAAATATTGTTTAGGGAACATGAAAGTTAGTTACAATTACTGCAGTTCATTGCCATTCATTGAATTAAATTAAATCCATTATTTTCATGTGTCTGTTACTTATTATTTATTGCATTCAATGCAAAATAAAAAGTGTCTAATTATGTGTATATCTTGTGTATAAATAAGAAATAATAAAAATCCATTCAAATTACAGAGAACAATGCTTACACCTGATGACGGTGTCAGGTGAATCCGCTTCATTTAATTAGGCATTACTAAGCTAACGGGAAGTCCTCTGGATCTCAGAATATTACGCCAAGTCGATCTAATAATTAGATATAAATTGAGATCCTATTTATGCTCTTGTAAATATAAGAAGTGATTTATACATTTGTAGCAACAGTCAATGTTGATATACATTCCTATTAATGTCATGATGAGGTGAAAAAAATAGAGAAATGACATTCATGTATATTGTCACTGTTTATGACTTGAGGAGGCAGTATAGATTTTAATCAAATAAATATTTTAATATTTTGTCTCCCCCTTCCCCCCCCCCCCCACCCACATATCTNTCCCCCCTGCCCCCCCCCCCCAAGAAAGTCTGAATACTTCAAAGCAGGAGCATTTTCGCTCAATCTTTTTAAGCAAGCTGGCTTCATTGTTAAAGCTGGAACAAACATAACAACTAATTGGTGTGAAAAAACAAATTATGCCGGGAGAAATAAATTATTTACTATTTCAGAGTTAGATGAAGTCACAATGAAGTAATGAGGAATGCATGTGACATTACTAGTAGAGATCCCTTGATAGACTGCATTCAATTGTGCCTAATTAAAATAAAGCAGGCATTTATTAGTGAAATTTTGCCATTTATAATATCTACTTTCAAGTATTAACGCAACTTATAAAAAGAAAAAAAAAATTATCTTTACTATATATTTTCACAAAAGAAAAAAAAGTTAGATTGAAAGAAAAAAGTTAGTTATAAAGATATTTGGGTTGCCAACAGCTTTGATGGGTTGCTTTGTTGCGACTTGAATTATTTTCAGACAAATTCTCTAGAAAAAGGTATTAGAGAAAATAACGCCTTTTTATTTATAACAGTTTGTATGCAATAAAGCAGTCTAAAGTGCTAAATTATACATTTTCACAGGTTCTTTCTGTACCTTCAAAATAAGGTTTATTTTCCAACACATGCATTGAAAATAGTTCAGTCCAAAAACATAGAGAATTTATTTTAAATAACAGAACTTAAAATGTTGTGCCCTATACCATGAAACTCATGATCTTCTGGTATAAAATGTTAGGAAGTCTTCTTGTGACTAGATAGACTAAATCTGAAACATTTATGTATTTAATGTCACATTTTATCACGTGGTCACTGAAGACTCTACATTATATTGATGTTAATGTAACTTGTCTAGATTGTGTATACAGAAGAATGTAGTTTCCAGAAAGATTCTGAATTCTGCAGGAGAGTTCTAAGGCATCATGAGTCTTTACAGCTGTTCAGTAACTTTAGCTGATACCACTGATTTTACTATCTAGTGCCTCCTGCATCTGGCTTTATTCAGGGATAGACTGTCAGCAGGCAATGTACTGTTTGGCTGCAATAGGTCACATCGGTGTTGAGAAAACTATTTCAGTAGTTGCAAGGGCAGCACATGCTGTACTCTGCCCAGCAAGCACGGTAATAGAGGCTGACAATTGGCAGAGTTTACAGGGTAAGAGCATGAAGCATTTCTGCTGTTTAGAATTGGCAGAGATCATGTGCTAAGTGTCTGTGACAAGAGGAAACCAAGCTACAGACGCGCTAATGATTCTCATCAGGGAGGGAATGAGGGTGCTGGAGAACATCTTGTAGGACATTGATCTCTACAAATCACTTCTCACTCCTACGACATCCTTTAGAAAGTACAAGTGCATAGGGTGTAAAGAGACACAACTCTAAGCAGCAGATACACAGATACTATGCAATAATAACAGTGACAAATACTCCAGTAATAAAGATCAGCAGTCTTACCTTTCCTCTTAGATCTCCTCCTTCTCCTCTTAGACTTAAATTTGAGTTGGTTACTTGGACATCCCGAGGTCCTGCTGCTTGCCAGTACTGATGCCATGGATGGAGTGCTAGCTTTGTAGAATAGTACCCAATGTGCCTCTACTAATTAGATTTGTGTGCCTGCTCTATATACCTCTGAAGCTGCTGCTGCTGCTGCTTTTTCCTGCTGGATGTTGCTCTGGCATTTAGTCAGTTGCTATTAGCTGTGTTTAGTGTCTTTTATCTTCTTTGCATGCTTGGTGCGCTCTGTGGTGGTGCACAGGCTGCTGGATCAGCTCTCAGTAAATGCTGTCTTCCTCTTAGCAGGGCTGCAAATGCTTCCAATCCACTTTTTGCACCTCTGCTAGTCGTTTGGCACAAGCCACTTTGAAGCCAATCATGCAGGGAGCCTGCCTATTTGCTCTAGCAAAGTCTAATTGGATCCAATGAGAACTGTCTCCTGGCTCTGACATCAGCACCATCAGTCAGTAGCCTGTATCCCCCTGTCAGCTTGCAAATTCAGCTCCCATTTGGACTGACGGATATGCTTAGGACCTGATAGAAGCGAAGGAAGGAGATGCGCTGTAGGGGCTAAGAATATGCTGCCAGTTTATCTGGAAGAAGCCTAGGGGGGATCTTTAAGAATGCAAGCTACAAAAGCAGCTCTCTGCCTGTTGCATTAAGCCACACGGGCTGAACACGATTGTGGACCGTGCTTGCAACTATTTCTTAGGGCAAAGAGTTTTTATTTAACTAGTTGTTGTCTTAAGCTCACAGTTTGCCTTTGTTTGTTATTATATTTATAAAAATTAGGATTTTTCTCCTGTCTTGGATGAAAGATTGAATGAATATCTTCATACCTAGTTTTAAATCACAAAATAGTAGAAAACAATATTTATTACTTGAAAGGACTGAGAAGTGACCCCTGTGATCGCTGCGCTTCGCAACTGCAGGGAACTGTCCCGGCGAAGTCTTTCCCTCCAGCGTTACTGCACTTCTCTTAATCCATCCGGATCAGAGGATCTAGAAATCTGGGATCGATTGGTATCTGAGTTTTGGGTAGTAAAAGTTTTTTCCTTGGCAAACCTGGTTGCAATGATAAGGGTGCAGATTATTTTGTATGCATACAAGGAAAATAACTTCGCTTTGCAAATTCATCACACAGCCCCTTATAAGAGATGTCCCCTGTGCAGTTACCTCCCCCCACCCCTAAAACCATTCACTCTTAAATTCAACTAACCATAAAGAACAAATAGCAAACAATAAGTCACTGAAGTCTCCCCCCCTTCCCATGCAAACAAGGCAGTAGTAATAAATTGATTCATATTAACTGTCAAGGTGCCTCGTATTAATATGCTGTTTGCTGCATGACATGTGATGTCTGTCATAGAACAAAACTCACAACGGGTTAAACAAAGGGTTGGGGGAAGCAGCTGTTTGCAGCCTCAGCTCTTTACTTTCCAGTACCTTATATGAAAAAAAAAAAGCATGCATGTAAGGGGTTAACACCGTCTGTAAAAAAAAGGGGTTGTAAATGGTGGAAAATTAAATAACTCTTCCACTGATAAATAATGTCACTTAGCAGTCACATAGATGGCGGTGACCTGCATAAAGGGCAAAATAATTATTACTAATGGCAGTAATAAATAACAATAAATATCAAAAGCCTAAAGAGTGAATAATATACATTTCTTTATATATGATTGAGAAAGGGAATCCCTTTAATGCAAAATTATATAAGATTTTACAGATTTTTATTTTTTTTATTTTTTTTAATGTGTATGATTCATGTTTTCAATATCTTCTTTATTTGGAAAGACTGGCTTGAGCATATGTAATGTTTATTTTAAAAAATTGTTACATAACCTTTTTTAGAGGGTACCAGTAACTCTCTGATATTGATAGATAGATAGATAGATAGATAGATAGATAGATAGATAGATAGATAGAAATATATATGTTGTTGGGTTTTTTTCTCTCTTTTTACTTACATATTTTGCAGTGGTACATTTTGTACATAATCCATATAGCCCTCTAGATACTTTATTAAATATGACCTCTGCCATCTGGCATTGCACCTGGTTAAGGTACAAGCTACCTCCAGACAAGCTTACCTAGTTGCCTGAGCAGGGCTGACTTCAGACATCTGTGACATCACATGGGGCGGAGATGCCGTGAAACTGCATTACCAGCAGGGGGATAGGATTTTACTGCGCATTGGCCCCCTAGTGTACAGCTCTAAGCAGCAAGTAATATAGCTACTTCTGTAGATCCATGGTAATTATCTGCAGGCCACATCAGCTTCGGGGCCCGGGACAGTGACACCCCCCCCCC
>WWET01001848.1:9762-24266 GCA_011038615.1 Limnodynastes dumerilii | reverse complement strand
CCCCCCCCGATGGTGGCCCTGTGCCTGAGCACCAGCAGACAGTGGTCCGAGTAGCACCAGCATTACTAGTACCACTGATTGAGAACTTTCGGGAACTCTCTGGGAAATTTACATGGTTAGAAAGCCAGTTGCATGCAATAAAAAGCCACAGCCCCAATAGTCAGAGCAGTTTCCATACAGGTTTAAGCAGAGGGGGTTTGCCCAGGTGCAAAAATTAAATTTGGGCCTCCAAACCTGGAGCAATACTTTGAATCTGCTGGGAGGCTGATCCACAGTTACCCTTATGTTTTAGGTGTAAGCGCAGCGGCTAATTGCTTTGTGCATGTGCTTATCGGGAGGGTACACATAAAGACAGAAACAAAGTAGCTAATCCGCCTGTGTACGCTTCCATGTGCTCGGGGTGTGCTACTATATGTAAATGAGAGAGGGGTTAGTGCTGCCAGCGCCAGTGAAGTAGCACCCCGGATTCCCAGCACTTTGGGCCAGATCCAGAGCTACGCACGAGAGCTTTTTTACGCTTGCCGCTTCCGTAACTTTGACTTTTTTTGTATGCACTGCGCATGCGCACGGCAGATGTTAGTTGTCGTAACTCTGATCGTACATACCTTCCTCGTAAATACGTACGAAGGGGAGGGTTACCCTTACAGCGGCCAGAAATACGCTTTGTAGGCAGAGGGAGGCGTTTAAATTGTACAGTATGGGCCAGATTAGGCCGTTACGTGCGACAGTCCATTACGTACGTCCATACTTACGCTTTGAAAAGGTAAGGTAGGGTTTCGTACTCGTAAAACAAGAAAATTATGTGCGACCGAGGGGAGTGCCCGGGGGAGCGCATAATACTTGCAATTGCGTAAATACGCTATGAGATCGTACTTGACCTGCACTTAGGCCTGAATCTGGCCCGTATTCAGAGTACCGGACGTATAACATATACCACATTTACGCAATCTACGTAAGAAAAAGATACGTAGATTACATAAAAATATGACTACGCATGAGCAGTAGTAAAAATCGCTAAACACCGGACGTATAAGTTATACGTCCGGGACTCTGAATACGGCCTACATTGTTTAGTTGTAGAATAAAAAATGTTTCAAATACAACACTCAGCGTACTATGCTACACCGTGCTGTATACTGACTTGTCTTTGTTAAGCCTGAATAGCAGGGAATTGCTGCACGTTTTGCAGGCGGTTATTTAAAAAACTGGTTATATTTAAGGGGTTTTATGTTAAACAAAAAAAATACTTTAGAAACATGAATACTTGTACAGACTGCACCACACCTCACAGTTTATCTGCCCATCCTCAGGCTCATACTCAGTATCCAGAGGTGCCAGTGTTGGAACTCTAGATCACTTACACACATTTTGTACAGCAAATTTGCACATCCACTCTGCTACAACTCCGAATCAGCTCCTGGGATCATAATCTAAGGTCAGTCCAAGATAGTAATGTCTCATTTATTTATTTATGAACAGGTTTTATTATAGCGCTGTCAGATTACGTAGCTCTTTACAGCGAATATTTAACATTCACATCAGACCCTGTCCCATTGGAGTTACATTCTAAATTCCCTAACACAGACATACACACATACAGACTAGGTCTAATTTATTCAGCAGCCAATTAACCTACCAGCATGTTTTTCACTTGAGGGAGGAAACTGGAGCACACCCGTGCAGACACGGGGAGAACATACAAACTCCACACAGATAAGACCTAGTCCAGGAATCGAACTCATGACCTCAGCACTGTGGGATACAAGTGCTACTCACTGAGCCACTAATGCTGGTAACCTGAATATTAAGGGGGAGCACCCATGCCGGTTTGCAGCCCAGTTTTGGAGTATTTAACGCGAAGTTTGCAAGACAAGTGCTGACTATGATTTGGAGATGGAGTATGCATTAATTTCCCCGCAGCCAAACCCTAACCTTCCCCTTCGGCCCTAATCCTTATGCTCCATGCCCCGCAACCTAACTCTAAACGTCCATGCCCCGCAGCCTAACCCTAACCTTCCCTATTAAGCCCTAAGCTTAGCCTTCCGCAGCCTAACCCTAATCTACCTGCTGCAACTGTCGCAGCCTAACCCTAATCTACCTGCTGTAACTGCCGCTGCCTAACCCTAATCTGCCTGCTGCAGCTGCCGCAGCCTTTCGCTATTGGGAACGGGGAAATAGGTTCCATTCAGCTGGCGGCTCTATCATGTGTAAAATACAGCCACATGGACATGCAACCACATACCGTACTGCACACACTAAAACGATTCCCCACTGGATCGTACAGTACATAACAGTATACCCTGAAGAAAGAAACAGACATTGGACATTGTTGATCTTGAAAATCGGGATCTTCCAAAAATAAAATCCCACAATTTCTCCCACTAATCAGATCTCAAAGATATCTGAATATTATTGTGTGATCTGTACGATAATTGTCAGAAAATCCTCCAGTGTGTACCCAGCTTAACTTGTGACAAAACAGAAAGGACTCTATATATAGCCCACTACGAAAAATTCATCCTCTTTCTGGTTCTAACAATGAGACTATTATAAAAATGTGACTCAACTTTGTCATATCTAAGTATTTTCTCCACATCACTTTGTGGTTTTTAATAGGCAGTAAAGACTGTTGAAACGAGAGTTGAAAATCATGAATGCTACAGCTGTAGATGTGAAGCTATTGATCTAAAGCCGTCATCTCTTCTTTTTCTCTCTTTCTACTATGAAGGAGGTCACCTGCTCCGTCAGGCCGGTCAGATGGGGAGAATCTGACTAACAAGTTTATTACATCCGACAAAGCCACAAGACGGATAGAAACAACTTTCATGGCTCTTTGCAGTATTTATAGTGCAAACAGTCATCACGGGAATCTGCCTTCATGCTGTAAAAAGAACAACCTATATGAATGGAAGAAAATGATGTAAATATTTGGTGCATTCATGGAGAGGAGGGCCACACTCCTGAATGTGGAAAAGGGCATGTTCCGTTTTTACAAAAAATGGGGAATTTTCATAGTAATGGGTAATTTTCATACCTCCCTGAACAAAATCGGAATCACATCTTAAAAATATTTGAGTCTACGTAATGGTGTATATATACAGAAATTGGCCTGCCTCGATACAGACTGGGGATTAATGTTTAAAAATATCATATGTCTTGGCAGGGATATAGGAGGGAAAATTGTATTTCTCTTGTCCTTTAATTTCTGCGGATAAAGAGGGATGAGTGTATGGAAAGTTGGGCACAGTCGGTGAGAAATTTTGTTATGTACTTTGTTACTTATTTTATTTTGTGTTTTATGTTTGCGTTTTTAGTTAAGATGAATATTGAGCTGTATTGGACTTTAATAAGTGGCACAATCGAGTTACCAATCCTGGAGTTTATACCTGGCCAATCTGACTGGTTATGTGGCATGTTAGATGTGGCTTGCTATATTTTAGTTCTTTATGTCTGTCATAGGATTGCACTCTATCATTTGTACTTTGTATGTGGCACGAAGTATATTCGGGAAAACTTACAATAAAATATTATTATATAGAATATGAGTGTGTGAGTGAGTATGTGTGTGTGAATGTGTGTGTGTGTGCGTGTGTGTATGTTAATAATTTAAAGATGTTTCATATATTGGTGGATGATGTAGTTATCATTATATCTTTGTCTTTGTGCAGAGATCTCTATCAATGACTTAAAGTCTTTTGTTCTAAAGTTAGAATAATGGAGCTAACTCCATACTCTAACATTCATTTTTCCTGTGGAAAATGGGTTTTCAGAGTGCAGATAATGAATTATGAATGCAGCTTTCACCAGTGTTCATGAACCTTCATCCATTGTGTAAAACTCTCTCCATTGTCAAACATTTTGGCATCAGAATCATTTATGGGCATTGAAGACTGTTTTACAATGGCCACATGGTAACGAGCGGATTTTAAAATAGATTCATAGGCCCTGATTCAGCGTCCGAAAATAAAAGAGGAAAGGTACACCTGGGCAATACCATGTTGATTTCAGGGGGAGTCACATTAATTGTATTCTTTGCATACAAGCACATTTTTTGCTTATTGCACACAGATACTGTCCAGCTTCACTTTTACACTGTTATTTAGACTTGGGCTGGGAAACATCACCTTTCAACTATAATACTGTTTGCAAAAAATGAAATTTAGCTCCCCTGAAATCAACATGGTGTTGCCCAGGCAGGGGCGGATTGGGAACTTAAAGTGGCCCTGTAGAAAAAAAATGTAAGAGGCCATGTGTGGGTGGGGTCAACTATTGGTGGGGTCCAAAAAATATGTAAACTGGATTAGTACAGAATGAAGAACCTACTGAAAATATTTCACATTTCAATAAAGTGATTTATGGTGACCTCTATGCAATGCAGGTTGTCACTGCCATCCCAGTGACTTCCACCCAAAACATACAGCATCCTAGTGACTGCCACCCAATATATACAGCATCCTAGTGACTACCTCCCAATACATACAGAATCCTAGTGACCACCACTCAATACATACAGAATCCTTGTGACCACCACTCAATACATACAGAATCCTAGTGACCACCACTCAATACATACAGAATCCTAGTGACCTCCACTCAATACATACAGAATCCTAGTGACCACCACTCAATACATACAACATCCTAGGCGTATTTTTTTTACGATGGTCGGCTGGGCGCCCGTTTTACTACAGGGAGGCGGGGATAGCCATTTTAATTGTACAGTATGGGCGTGCTAAGCGTATTTTCTCAGCGTATTTTCTGCGAATTTTCGTACGGCCGACGGTCGTACCCAGTGTAGGGTATAGCCGCCGTAAGCAGGGATTTTACTATGGGAGTGCTAGGGGCGTGTAGGTTGATACGACGAGCGTACGTTCGCATTCGCCCGTCGTGCGAATTTTCGTAGCGCTGGATCAGGCCCCTCCACTCAATACATACAACATCCTAATGATCTCCATTCTATCATCATTTTAGCAGCACCACCCATGACAGACAACATCCTAGGTTTCTTAAAATAAAAAAGGAGCTGATTAGTGTCCTCCAGAGACCAGCGGCCTAGTAAGAAAATTCCCTGTAAGTCCTATAGCCATTCGCCCCTGTGCCCTGATGTAACTTTCCTCTCTTATCTTCAAACTCTGAATCTGTATGTCAGGGAATTTAGACTATAAGCTCCAATAGCAGCTGACATAAATGATAAATATTCTTTGAACAGCGCTGTGGAATGGACGACGGTATATAAAAAATGATGATGATGATGATGATAAAAGGAGAAAAATTAGATTTGTGCTTAACAGGTACTTTACTTCTATCTACCTGCTATCTAAAGACACTTCAGTGGGATATTGTGTGTATAAGTATCAGGACTCTATATACTGTACAGTGTTTGCACTTTCAATTCTGAGCAAACACATATATAGCACCATGACAACATGGTCATGACACATGAAGGAACTGGACTTCATCTGTTAATGAGAGAGAAAGAAACCTATAAACACGTTCTTATTTTCCAGTGCCCATGCTATGTGCAAGGCAGAAAGGGTAAGACCCCTTGAACATTTATCACATATACAGTAGCTAGAGCGTTACCATTGGCCCCCAATTTAGGGCTATATTTACATAGGACTTTGTTTTTAAATGAATGAAGCTGATCCAGGCTAGCTTCTCCTCGCAGTTAGCCTGGCAGCTTCGTTCATTTCATTTACTAAAACTTATCTGCCCTGCGATGTCCCACGATGATCTCTGTGCTCATCGCAGGAAACTTCATTCATACAAAGTATGAATGAAGTCCTGCACTTGCGCAGAGACTCCCGTGCGGGAAAAATTTCAGAGTCTCGATATGAAAAACACTGTGTCTAAGAAGTGGGGCCAGTTTGAGATCTCGTGGTTGGGAAGGATTGCAGCCTTTAAAATGACACTCCTTCCCAAAATTCTATTTAGGTCAATACCATATAATGTCCCCAGGGCTTTCATGGATAAGCTCACACAATGTATGGTACATTACGTTTGGAAGGGTCACCCGCCAAAAATTGCCACCAAACGGTTATATCTTTCAAAACATAAAGGTGGTTTGGCCCTACCTAACTTGTCACAATATCAAGAGGCCTGCAGGTTGGCTCAAATGGAGGAGTGGCACGGGGGGAAGCGGAGGAAAATCTGGGTTCGTATGGAAGAATTGGCGGTCCTCACCTTTCCACTGCAGGACCTACAATGGATCCCACGGGAGCTCCGTCTGATAGGCCCACAAACACTTACTTCTATCCGCAACACACTGCAGACTTGGGACAAAGCAATACTATTTCTGAGGGAAACTATATAACAAATTATGGCCGCGCTGGGGAGATCCAAAGTAACTTAAATAGGTTAATAAACGGTTCAGAATATAGTAATGTTATTTATTAGGAAAATACTAAAAATTAATGAATAAAAATCAAAATAAACCTATATAAATGTAAATACATATAAAATCAATAAATAGTGCAAATCAAGGACCACAAAAGCATAAATAAGCAATCAAACAGTTAAATACAGTCCGCAGGGAATCACCCCTAAGTTGATGAATAAGGGGGGCCGAACGGAAGGTTTAAAATAAACCATTGTAAAAGAAACTGAATGGACAAAATAATGTTTCAGGGTAAAACATGAGATCTCAAAAGAAATCAGTGTAGCACCAGCTGAATAATCATAGAGGTAGCCAGATCCACAAGAGAGTATATGATGTGATGATATGCAGTTTCGTGGCAAAGGTAAATAGATTCCAACAGTTCAGCTCTCAACCCACAGCTGAGCGCCGGCAAGCCGCCCAGCACGTGAGCCACGGAGCGGTATTAGATGCCGTATATTGTAAAGTCTCAGGTGGATCACTGAAAGTGCCGTATGCAGTCTATGCAATCTTTATACAAGTGAGGGATGGAAAACGAATTGCTTACCGGGCGTCCCCGGAGCAGTAATTTCTCAGTGAGATGTAAGACACTGTTATAACAATCCCGCTCCACACTAGGTATTAACAGCTTGGTGGTCTCTTTTGCTCTGCACAAATGGTAAATTAAGTAGCAGGCGACGCGTTTCATACCGGGTGGGTACTTTCTCAAGCCAAAGCATGTGGATTCAAATGCAAATGATCCTTATAAAGGATGCAGACAGGTGGTCAAAGTCTGCAATCAATACTAAACACCATGGAGTTCATTTGATGCGTGCAAATAAGACAGCAAATGTATAACAATATTAAAAGTTATAATCAAAAAAGATCTGAACCGTTTATAACATAAATTCAATACAAAATTAATATCTAATCGATGTGATAGAAAAAGAGTAGCAACAATAAATTGTTTTGGCTAGTCAATGGTTAATAATAATAAATACATAATAGCCAAAAGATAATAATAAGTAACATAACAAATAAACATAGCGAAATAACAAAGATGACATAAATAACAAAAACAAAGACAGTATATCCTATAATTCGTAATCAATTTGAAATAAATAAATAATAAATAAATAAATAAGTAAAATGCTATCTCTGAGGGAGTTTCTGGTACCAACACCGGTATTGTCTATTAAAGCAGTGGGTGAATTGATCCCTGATATATCCCTGTCAGCATGGAGTGGGAGTGGTATTACTAAGTTGTCTGATATAATGGAGGGACCCTCCTTGGTTTCCTTTCCAGACTTGCAGGCTAAATACGGCCTCCCGGCCTCGGAAAGTTATAGATACTTACAGATCCAACATTGGATTCTTAAGGTCCCGCAGGGCAGAGCAAAATTTACCCCTCCGCCCCCCACGGTGCTCAATAGATTTACCCAATTTGCAACATCGAAGGTTATCACTTTTTGGTATCATTTTCTCTGGGAGGCCAGGGATGTGCCTAAGGCCGTGTTCCAAGTGAAGTGGGAGCGGGATTTGGGCGTCTCCTGGTCCTCTTTGGAGTGGAAATTTTTTTTCGTTAACTCTCATAAAGTATCTAAGTGCTCAAATCATGTGGAGATGGTGGTCAAGTTAATTAACAGATGCTATCTCACGCCTGATAGACTACATACTATTTTGCTGTCACAATCCAAATTTTGCTGGAGGGAGTGTGGTCAGGTGGGCAATCTTCTGCACACATTCTGGGACTGCCCCCAGGTCAAACGTGTGTGGAAAGAGGTATTCCAGTTTCTTAAAGTACTCTTTAAAGTTGACATTCCCCTATCCCCATCCCTAGCTCTTTTACACGTATACCCAACGGAAGTACAGCCTGACCATCAATATGTCTTAGGTCACTTATTGATTTCCACTAAGGCCGCGATAGCTAAATGTTGGAAATCGCCTGACATTCCCCCCTTTAATGAAAATTTTGTCCAAATTCCAATACAGCCATGATATGGAAACCAGGAATATCCCTTACTCTATGAATACTAGGTCCTTAATGTTTAAGTGGCTACCCTGGACATTATACACGAATGATCGAGACACCTCACACGCTATCCCCAAATCTATATGTTATGGTATGGAGGTCTCAAATCTAATTGAATTGCCTCAAGGAGAATAAAGAATGATAGGGAAGTTAGACCTATTCGGATCGTGAACTGAATCCCTTAATTGTTCTAGCAAGATCTGTGGGTGGCTAGGCCCCCCTGCTGGTGAGACTCTAAATATTCGAGTGTATCCCCCTCCCTTTCTCCCCTTCCCGCTGCTGAGACTCTGAATATTCGAGTGTATCCCCCCCTCTTTTCCCTTCCCCCCATTTTGAGGTTTGTCTTTTAGTAATATCTAGCAATTTGGCTAACTCTAGGAAAAAGAATGATAATGCTGTTTTTCATGTTGTGGTTAGTTAAACCTCGCTGTTATTGATGTATGTTCCCCACCCTTTTTCTTTATTCTGTACCCCCTATTCTGACTGTTTTTGAAAACAATAAAAACTATTGATGCAAAAAAAGAAAAACACTGTGTCTTCTTATCGGGATGCGTCTCCCGGAGAGGTAAGTTTTGCTTTTTGAATTATTTTTATTTACAATTATTGCTATTTTCAAAGTATTTATTTATTGTTTATTGTTAAATGAATTTGAAAAAAAAACACTTTTTAAAAAAAAAACATATATGCACATCATTTTATTCCAGCGGTCTCCCCATACATGCCCCCCTTTTCCTCCCCCTAATAACAGCTATTAGAGGAAGGAAAAGAGGGATATATGGGGAGATCGCTGGAATACTTACCCCTAACGCCAGCCTGAGGTGGCGTTAGTTTTACTCCGGGAGCAGAGTGTAAAACTCCACTCCGAGGCTTTGTAAATATAACGAACCGCTGCCCCGCTCTGAAAAGAACAGGCCGGTTGTATGATGCGTTATGTACATGCATCATTATGGAAACTTTAGTTTTCCATGGCGATGCATGGTTTATAAATATGTTATACTTCATTTTCCTACGATAATCCTTGTTTTCACATGAAGACGGGCATTATTGCAGGAAAATGATCTTTGTAAATGATCTTAGTGTTGGCCCACCAGTGCCGCCGAGCCCTATTGCTAAGACTACTGGACTGCTCTTACACCACAGTTCCCTGTCACCAATACAGGGTTGCCAACTTTTAAATGATTTCTCCAGGATATCTGGAGGGGAAGAAAGAAATGTTGGTATAGGGGTTTGGCTTGATCACACAACTTTATGCAAATGAAGTCCTTAAACCCCGCCTACTCTTACTAGAAATGAGCACCGACCCCCATGTTTTGCTATCCGATCTGTATTAACTTTGTGTTTTGGTTTTGGTTTTGTCCAAAAATGAAATGTTTTGGTTTTTGATTTGTAATTTTTTTTTTAATTGCTAAAAAAAATGCTAAAATGATGTCATTTTTATGTATTTTTGCTCCTAAAGCATTATTAATATAAACAACATTCATTTCCAGTGATTCCTAGTCAAATTGGACCACCTCACAGTTCCATATATTGTCTAGTATCCCACTCTCAACTTTGTAACATTTGTCAAATGCATTCTCAAGTATTGCTCTCGTTATATAACATATGAAAGGACAATATCTATGGTCCCTTCCACAGTAAAGATATATATAAATGTTATAGTTTGTAAAATGAGACCCAATGAAGGGTCTCAGCCACCCTAGGTTAAGGTATTTATGGTGCACACCCCCTACTTCCACCATCCTTAACTGCTATCACACATACAAATACACAAAATAACATAAATGATAAACATAATGGGGTAGATCCAGAACTACGTGTGCCGTACGTATATTCGCGGAGCGTATTTTCGTACACGTAAGTTCGCTACACTCTCCTCGGCACACCCCTTGCACGGACGTATTTTGTTAAAATACGCTACCCAAACCCTACCTTAACTTTTCCAAACGTAACAGCATACGTCCGCTAACAAACGTACTGACTACGTGAACGTTCGCAGCTTAGCACGCCCATACTGTACACTTTAAATACCACCCCCCGCCTACTTCACGTAAAACGCACGTATTGTTGACTAACGTAATTTTGGCACGCCCACACGTAAGTATTTACGTGAGGAATACGTGAATCCCCCATATGTCCAAAATTACGCTATGTGAATGTGTGTATTTTCTATGGTGCACATGCACAGTGCGTTCAAATCTGCGAATTTACGTCTCCGCCATGCGTAAAATCGCGGCGAAGCGTAGTTCTGGATCTACCCCAATATAATCAATTAGTAGATTATGTTTCCCACAGAAATGCATCTTTAAATTGCTCCCAACGAAATATACGAAAATACCTTATCCTGGATCCTGATTGTGACAACACACTCACTCCCTTCTACTGTGCAGCAGTCACATTGGGACCCAAATCCTGGGACAGCACTCTACCCCTGCATTATACAGTACAGAATAGAAGCACAGATCATGACTAACACTGACACACACTACTTCTGTCACACATATAACTGCTATCACATACATATACACATAGCTGCCCCCACACACACACACACACACACACACACCAGCTCTCTCTTTCTCTTTATCACACACACAACTGCCTCTAATTCTCTTTCACACAGACACACATATACACACACATAACTGCTCACTCTCTCACGCTCTCTCTCTCTCACACACACACACACACACACACAACTGCTCTCTCATACACATAACTGCCCCCCCCCTCTCTTTCACATACACACACACATAACTGCCCCCCCTTTTTCTCTCTCTTACTGCTTTCAGATCACAGCCCCGACAATAACCCATGTTTTTCAACCAGGGTTATTGCCAATTTGCCGGGTGATTTGCCGTGTAAAATAAAAAACACCTATTAAGTCCAGCTCTGACACAGGAATTTTCCGCTGGCCTATACTTTGAAAAATAGTTGATTTGTTTACTATTGCCATAGCAATAGTTAACAAATCTAGGCAATTGGGTGGCAATGTGAAAAACCTGGGTTTAAAAACAACATGGGACCTTTCACATTGACACCAGTCCCGTGTGAGACCCGGGTAGCTGAAAAAGGGACCTTTCACATCACCAATAAATCTCATGTTTTTCAAGGGTGATGATGTCCAAGCGGTATCACATACACATAACTGCCCTTCTCTCTTGCTCTCACATACACACAATTCAATGCGTCCCCCAGGAGTCTGTCACCCTAAGCTGCAGCCTTGTCACCCTATTGGCTGATCAGCCCCTGCCTATTTGCATGACTATTTGAACCTCTGTTGTGTTTGACACTGATGGACCCTTCACACTGTCACTTCCTATAAAACTTTTGGGGAAACTTGGTCACTATTTATAGTGACTGCCCTGTGGTGGGATTCCTCTTCTATGTCTTTCTGTCCAATATGCCAATGAAGCCATGTCCCTTTTTGTGGCACCCATGAAGCCACACCCCCTCAAGTTCATGTTTTTTTCTTTCTTTTTATTAAAATAATAATTTTGGGGGTGTTTCTGGGCTACCACCACTGGTATTATCTATTCCAGGCATTCTGTTCATTTGTAGTAGTTGTTTAACAAAAATAAAAAGCCTCCACAAGCCTGCCTCTAGGTTCAGCCCTCCGTGAATGACTGATCACAGTCATGGGATACTGCCTGTCAGTGACAGGAAGCAGGAAGTACAAGGCTCAGAAGATCCAAATTTTTTGTCAAAATGGGGTTTTTCCTCAACTACAGATCCAAATTTGGTGGGAGGAACCGAGGTATGGCTCGGTTCGACTCGGAACCCCAATATTCGGATCTGATGGTTTAACAACAATCCTAACCGTTTATTTCTAATTTTTACTAACGCTGTGGGGAACGGGACGGCAAGAGATTTGTTTACTCTCCTGGGATACTAGGAGAAATGCCCAAATTTTGAAAGTCTCCCAGATATTCTGGGAGAGTCAGTAACCATGCAACAATGTCATGAACCATAAAGGTTTGGTTTATTAGACTTAAGATTTACTAAGCTGCGGGATATTAAAATTAGAGATGTTGCCTATAACAGTCAATCAGATTCTAGTTGACATTTTTTAGTATGTAATAGGAATGTGAGAGCTAGATTCTTATTGGTTGCTAATGGCAACATCCCCATTTTTCCTTTCCCGCAACTTATCTGCCCCAATGTGTTTTTTTTGTAGTGCACAGACACAAGATATCACAATAGACAGGTATAATAGTGCACCCAACACTGTATTATGGGTAGAATAAACTTAGAGTAAATATACCTAGAAGAAACATTCTCATTGATGACTATAGGGCTTCCACAACATGATGTAGATGTCAGTCAATGGTTTAAATATTAAAACTGCTAATGCTGTCTAATTATGGGGAACACATTTGCTGACCACTAAATATTCTCTTATAATTAAAAACAGGAAATATTGACTTCATAAATGAAACTGCTGCTGTTATTTGTCCTAAAAGAAAGCTGAATGGTTTTAATTTGAAATGGCTGCAGCTTTACTACATCATTGGATGCATTCGCCAACAATTTATGTGCATGAAAGCATACTGTACAATGTAATTAGATGAAATAGCAGCGGCTTCTCTGCTACTAATTCTTATTGTTAGTTATAGCTAACCACATTAAATAGCGGGACATCACAGACTCCCAGGGACAGGGACTGGCTTATACATTGTAGCCTGGGGTGGGACTATTAGGAGTATTTAAAAAAATAACACGTCCAATTCACCTGGTGATAGGAGAGCAGCATGGAACCAGGGCGCCCAGAGTCAGATGCCACCAAAACTGTAACTCCTGTCTAGTAATAGGAGTACAAATTTCTGCCTTCTGTGGAGACTCTCTACCCAGCCCAACAATGCAGTAGGTAGCCATATCTATGCTTAAGCTGACCATACACTAGTTGAATTATCACTCAGGAGGTGTCCAGAGGTGAGCAGAGGATTTTTCCCTAGGGAAAGCTACTCACCTCTCCTGCTGACCTCTCCTGCTGGGACTGATAATGAAGAGGGAGCAGCTGCTGAGATTGACAGGAGGCTCTTGCAGCTGAACTGATATCGGGAGCTTAAGCCTAATATATTTTATGTATGCCATACCCTCAAATAATTGTAGACAAGCTTTACTGGTACAATTATTGGCCGTTTGGAAAATTCATGCTGACCACTTACTACAGTGATTATTGGCCCAATCGCCTGATAATTGGGAAAATAATGACAGTAGTGTATGGCCAGCTTTACTTTCTGATTCATATAGGAATGTACATTTGTCCTTCCACAGAGGCTCAAAAATAATACAGCTTCTTTATAGGAGATTATCAGGTGCCATTGATGTGTTTTAGTTTATTGTGATTAGAAAACAATAGGGGGCAGAGGCGGTACTAGGTTTTGCAGCTCCCTAGGTAAAATCTTAGAAGAGGCCCCATCAAATCATCTCACAATCTCATGTTAAAATAAAATAACTTAATATATATATATGTGTGGGGCTAGACTATAGTCAGGGACCAGGTAAGAGTGTCCGGTCTGGGACCTGTGGGGCACCATATGCCTAGTGCGACCTCTGTAGGGGGGTAACCAGTTACTCTGGGAGATGCAATCAATGGGCCTGTGACAATGGACACTTCCCCATCCTGCATTACAGACATAGGCAAAGTACCTTAGAAGAAATAGTTTGAATTAAATCTGTTAAGCACAAAGGGCTATATTTACCATTTTTTTTAATTTCCCCCGAAGGGAAGCTGCTCCAGGCTCGCCTAAAAACTTTAAAAAGTTACTAATACTCACCCCTCCGCCGAGGTCCCTCGAAGCACTCTGCCGGCATCGCAGGCACTGCATATCGAATGAAGTGCCTGCGCATGCGCATAGACTTCACAGCCGGACTTCAGCCCAGATATGAAAACCCACTGCACATGCGCAGGGTCTTCATATCGGGGCCGGAGTCTTCAAAGACAGACGTGTCTCCCGGACAGGTGAGTTATGTATTTTTTTATATTATTTTAATGTTTTTAATGTGTTTTTTTAGTTTAACACAAAAATTATTATTATTTTTTTTTTTTTTAATGACCGCATCCTGCTTCATGCTAGCGGTCTCCCCACACATACCCCACTTTTCCTCCCCCTAATA
>WWET01001847.1:273035-286096 GCA_011038615.1 Limnodynastes dumerilii | reverse complement strand
GGAAAGAGTTACAATTGAACTGCTGTGTCACATCTTATTGCACATTTTAGGTTTCCCCAGTTAAATAAAATAAAACAAATAGAATTTAGCTAAAACAAGAAACTTTCCAAATTCCCCTCCCACAATGTAAGTTATTGTGGTATTTACAGTTTAAGAGGAATTATTAAATTTGGATAAGCTACTATATTAAAATCAATTACTTAAGAACAGGAGACCATATAAGCAAATAGAAAACTGGTGAAGTCTTGGCAATTGTTCAGCTTTTCTAGGTTTCCTACTACATTAAGCAGTTCAGCTCTGTTAGGAAAGCTACAGCTCATTTACTCTGGGCTATATTAAATACATTTATGAAAACTGGTTTACATAAGAAGCCCACCACCAATAGGTTTGCTTAATTTTGAAGGCTTTTTAAGAAACTGTATTCAGGATCAGTTGCAACTCATAGAAGTATCCACAGACAAATACACTAACATACTTCTTCTGTCAAACAGGAATAAGATGTTTAAGTTCATACAAAATATGCAACTCTTCATATAAAGTTTCTGTAATGTGTTTTATAGTCTTTCAGCAGCAAGCAGAATGTGCTCATGAAAAGGATCAGATAAGGAAATGTGACAAGAAAACAGCAGTTGATTTTCAAGGGTAGACAGATTTGAAAGAAATAACTAAACATACACCTCCAGTGCCCTCCTCCGATTTCCAACTTTGCTGATTTACCAAACAAAGCACAGAACCGGAATATAAAAATAAGGATGGTTTAGAGGCACATAAACAAAAAAAAACGGACACTTTCTTTACAAGAACGGGTACACAGTTAGCAGTCTTCTGAAGGGCTCAGCATAGACAAGGTCACACCAAGCTGGCCTCTTTATGATGTTTCATTGTATGTTGGTTCTTTTCAGATGGCCGACGGAAGCCTTTATTGCAGTAGTCACATCGGTGGGGGTAGTCTTTGGTGTGGATGGAGATGACATGGCGCTTAAACCCAGAAGCATCTGTGGTATTGTACTCACAATACTCGCACTGGTACACTTTCTTACCACTATGAGTCTTCATGTGCTTTTTCAGTTCTGCCTGTTGTCTGAAGCCCTTACGACAGCGTTTGCACCTGAATGGCAACTCTTTAGTGTGGACAGATAGAATGTGTCGACTGAGCACAAACGGGTCTGCAATCTGAAACTCACAATGTCTACACTGATGCATCTTTTTGCCTCGGTGTGCAGCCTCGTGCTTTTTAAGCTCAGAGGGCCGGTGGAAGCCCTTCTCACAAACTTCGCACTTGTGGGGATAATCCTTGGTGTGAACAGATATAATATGTCTTTTCAGGTCACTAGAATTTGAGCTCTTGTGGTCACAGTGTAGGCACTGATGACTTTTGCTTTCTTGATGTAAAAAGGCATGTGCTTGCAGATCTTTTGAATCTGCAAACGTCTGCAGGCATATGTCACACTTGAATGGCATCTCCTTGCTGTGCTTTGTTTTAACATGGGTTTTTAAATTGGAGGAGTCAGCAGACTTGTAGTCACAATACTGGCAGACGTAAGGTTTCTCTCCAGTGTGAGTGCGCATGTGCTTCTTCAGCTCAGATGGGTGACGGAAACCTTTTCCACACTCCACACAAATGTGTGGGAAGCTCTTACTGTGTACAGCAAGGAGATGTCTGTTAAGAAGCCCCTGCTCAGCCGTTTCATAATCGCAGAACTTGCACTTATGCATCTTGTTGCCCACCTTCTCCTTATGTGACAGCTTGTGGGCAAACAAAGCATTAGCGTGTAGAAATACTTTGCCGCACTCATCACAATCCAACTCCTTTTCAGTTTTAATGACTGCAGCAGTAAGCTTGTGACTCTCTAGGTGATTATGTAAACTCACTTTCTTGTTGGTGGTGTAATCACAGTCAGTACAACGATATTTCTTGCGTGTCAGATGCTCTGGATGATTCTTCATGTGTCTCTTTAGGAATCCTCGAGATTTGAACTTCTTGCCACATATCATGCATGGGTAAACAGTAAGTGGATGGCCATCAGGACCAATAATTATGGCTATCAAAAGAAAAAGTAAAAAAAAAAACCTAAGATATAGTTTAAGCTTTTCTTAGAAATATAATAATAACAATAAAAAAAGTAACAATTTAACTGCTTCTGACTCGTTCTGATGCCCGATTTTTCTCACTTTTTTAGAATATAAAAGCAATAATTCTCACTAAAGAAAAAAGTATAAAAATTAAGACTACTTGCTAATTATCTTTCAATAGCCCTAGCATATAAAATTTCTAAGACTCAAGTCATTCCACATCAAATCAACACAATTTCAGAAAAGAACTGTACCTTACATTCTCTAATTTCAATTAAATTTGGTATAGTAAATGCTACCATGGGTATAAGGAAAATCCCCAAATCTTTGGCTGATATGTACACTGGTCTTGAAGTTATAAAAGTTTTAAAGCTGCCATTTATTTTTTGGAGATAGAGCATTGGGCAAGGCCTCATTCTAAACCTCTTTTATGGGCTTTCTTATGATATTTAGCTCAGCAGTATGTTTCAATCAAGATAAAAAATATGGCATCTTCTCAAAAAGACAATTTTTTTTTTTTCATTTGTGAAAAAAATCTCGAAGATTATAAGATTTCGGGGGTTTTCTTTACACCCATGGCATTTATTATACTGAATTTCATTAAAATCTGAAATGACGGTCAGGTTGAAACCCTGTGTTGATTTTACATGGAATAATACATTTCTCAAATTTTGCATATTTAAGAAGTTTCTGATCCACTAATAAATTATAGGCACAATCACAATATTGATCAAGTGTTTGCAAAATAGAAAAGTTTAAAGCTTGCTATAATATAATAACCATGTAATAGTGGCTTACAGAGGGCACGGTGTTCATTATTATGAACAAATTATGGATCTATTAAAAATAGCTGCAATGTCTTTCAACGTGTTTATTTTCTATGTTAGGTGGCTAATGGATGAAAAATAAAACAAAGGCTAGTTTAATTATACACCTTACAGAATCAACTTGCACACAAAAAGACTTTAAACAGCATATTTTTTTCAGTGCCCCCATTATGCGACCAGAACACACCTGTTTGGTACTGTCGATTTTCTCCCCTTCTCTTTTTCTTTGGTTTCTGCTTTGCTAACCTGTCCAGTCCATCAGACTCATCTATGTGCAAAAGGGCACTCGCAGTGCCATTCCTGTGTTCCACTCCATCCAGACTGTTATTCATGTTATTGCCTACAGGATAGTAACAAGTGATTGAGTTGTAGTTTAATAGACTTAAGGGCTTTCCAGTCATGCAGTTAGAGCAACATTTATTAGCTGGTGTAAGGGAAAGGTCATTTTAAGTGCTACATAATTTTCTTTACCATAAGCTGCAGCCCAGGCAACTGGCATAAAGGTCTTGCTTAGCTCAGCATCATCCAGTTGATGTTCGTGTGTTATTGAGGCATCCTCCTCCCCAACTATCACCTCCATATACACTTCATCAGCAATCTCTGCCACATCTGAAACAGACGAGACAGTAAATATTGTTTTAAAGTAAATTGAGATCAAAATTGAGATCACATAACAGTGTCTTTCTCATCAAAAACAACATCAGCAAACACATTTTAAGGTAATAAATAATACATTTTATATAGCTTCAGCATAATGCATATTTAAGGAGTTACTCCCACTATAATAAACAGTGGCCCCAACCTGCTAATAATAAAGATAATATAGAAAATTAAATGTAGATGCAATACGAATACTAAAGCTTAGAGTGTCTGCAGAGAAGCAATGCTTTGGTATTTCTCTTTACATGTGTACTGCTGGGATTGCATTTAACGTTGCATGAAGATATAACTGCATCATAGGTCAGAACAGACGTTGTGTTGACACTACAATTACTCTTATTTTATTTATTAAATATTTCCTTTTGCTCTAAATGAAGTAGATATATTTTCTTAGGCCACTTTTGGTAATCACAGGGATAAAGAGAACTAAAAAAAAAAAAAAGTGTAGCATCCTAGATACAATACGCAGAATTCTCTTATACACTTCCCAAAAGTAAATGAGAGAACTGCTTACAAATTTTGTACAAGTTGACTTCTCCGAGGTCCAGAGCTCTCACAAACAGCCCTATTCAAGTGTGACAGCACACGGCCTTTGTTTTGATAAGCTATAAAAAAAGGTGCTTAGGTTTCGCCAAATATGACCTCCCCCATCATATATAAAAGAAAAGAAAAAGAAGCTTATTATCAGAGCTTATAACTGGATGTGTTTGTGACTGACCCAAATCGTTGTCTTCATTTTGAGAATCGTTTACAGTCATGTACACCATTTTTTCTCGAGAAATGCGGCCTCCAGTGTGTGGGTCAAGAAGTTCATCACCATGGTCATTCTCTGACTCACTTTCCACTATATCTACTGTGCCCCCTGAGGAGAAAATGTGACAGAGCAACCAGATTCATTTTATTGCTATCATTTATTATATACAAACAATGAATAGGAAAAAGTGAGATGTTTTATTATATATAATATATTTTGTATATTGTATATTTTACAATCATCTTTTATTAAACAGACAATAGAGAAAATTATAAGTTAGAAAAGAAACAACACTGAAAATGGTATATATAAATACAAATAAAATATACATTTTGTAATACTTATACCTTAAAATATGAAAGATTTATCCCACTGGCACATCATCAATGCTCAGTGAAGATATAAAAATGTAAGTCCCCTCCCTCCTCAGCATAGATTATTGGCCCCAGGTGAGACCGGTAAGAGTGAGAGGTGAGTGGTGCTGATATAGAGAAAATTCTCAGGCGAAATTCGTCCCGTTTATGGGCCACCTCCTGCTGGGAGCTACAATCTCTCTAGTGTACGGCCAGCTTTAAATTTTATATCTTACTCCTGCCTATTATAATGTCAGGCGTTGATTTTCACTGTGAAGCTGGCCACACACTAGAGCAATTATTGAAGGGAATTCCCAATTGAATATCATCCCAAAGTGACAATACCTTGTAGTGTGTGGCCAAGTCTGATCATCGGACCCTGTATCTCCACATCCTGGCTGCATTTTCCCCGTCTGTCTGACTGAGTCAGAGGTTTTGCAGAGAGGACAGCACTGTGCAGCCTCCCCGTGTGAGAGGTTCTGCATAGCGCTGCAGAACCTTTCAGTCTTTTTTTTTCCCCCATTCATAAATTATTTTGTAGTCAGCCAATAGGCTGGCTGCATGGGACTCCTGTCAAGATTGACATGAGTCATAACCATTCAGAGTGAGACTGCTGCCAGCTAATAGGCTAGCTGAACGGTTTCATTCAGAGATTAACGCTCCCAGTCTCTGCTGTGTGTGGCGCCAATATCAGGACCTTTACCTTGGGGAAAATTGTCCCAAATATCGGCTACCACATGCTGGGAGCGATAATATCTCTAGTGTGTGGCCACCTTTACATTTGGAAGATTTTTGTGAACATGTGGTCAAATGAGCTCTCAATGCAAGAGAAACAGGCTAAACTTAGGTTACAGAAAAGGGGAAGAATGTACTGGTGAGCTCAGCTTTACAAAAAGGTTTGGACATTCATTGAAGACAACAGAAGTGAATGATTGCACAATGTTGTTGTTTTTTTTATGGTAAAGAAAGAACCCTTCACAATATCTAGCAAAGTAATGCTTTACACAAGGTAGACTATCATTACTTGCCATAAACAGACGATTTTATGAGAGCAAATGCAGGGTGCTCACAAGGTACACACCATTCCTAAGCCTCAAGAATAGGAAGGTCAGATTAAACTTTGACAATAAAAATCCCAAAAAGGCAATGCTAGCAATGCTCTGGAACAGCATTCAGTGGGCAAAAAAAAAATAAGATCAACCTAAACCAGAATGATGGGGGGGGGGAACAGTATGTAGGCTTAGAATGGTCCATAAAGCAAAGCATACCACATCATTAGTGTTTAATAACGATGTGGCGAAAAGTCAGAAGCAGCTGGATGAAATCTGAAATGTGTAGTTATATTACATGATAAGATTTAGACATATTCAGAAAAACTGATGCTCAGTGCTTCACAGCACAAATAGAGACTGGGCCAAAACATATTGCAAAAAAAAACCCAAAAAAAACCAAGGCGTTTTATTAAGGAAAAGAAGCGGCATATTCTACGATGGCCAAACCAATCACCAGATCTCAAGCTGATCAAGCATACATTTTACTTGATCAAAACAAAGCTAAAACACAGAAAGATCCAGAAACAAATAAAAACTCAAGATGGCTGCCGTAAAGGCCTGGCAAACCATTACAAAACAGCATTTGGTTATGTACATGGGCACATAAACATATATGATCATGGAACTAACTGTTCAAGAGGTAAATATCCCATACTTTGTCATACTGGATATCAATATTCCATGAATATGCAAATTAGAATATTCTTACCCAAGTCTTCTTCACCAGGATCAGCCTTAAAGATGTAAACCTTAATGACTTCTGGGCAGGATCCATCTAATTTGCCAGAGTCTCCATCAACCTCCCCTGCCATTGCTATTTCCTCTGCACACTCTTCATCAATTTTCTCAGCATCATCCACTAAAATCAGACATGAAGATAAGATAGTTACTCTAGCTAGCCATATGAATCATTTTACATACATACATATATACATACATATATATGTATATACACACACATACATAAACACATACACACACACACACACACACACACCTTTGCAAATTATATGCCCTCTACCATCTGGTATCTCACGACAGTCAAAGGAAACAAGCAATCACCATAAAAATAATAAACGGGAGAAGGACTCCCTGAAATAACATAAAGAGGCTTTTGGGCTAATTGAAGTTACAGTTATAAAAAAGGGGATAGGACTAGAAAAATTATGTCATCTCCTGATCGGTTGCTGCTCACTTACATCTTGACGGTGAACATTTTCTTAATTAAAAGACGATTAGCCATTGTAAAGTTGACCCACATACAACTAACTTACATACTATGTTTGCTTATTTCAGAAGTGTGTGTGAATAAATATCACTACTTAAAAATATTCATTGTATATGGTGTGGGATGGTGAGTAAATATCCCCTAGATTTAACTTACATGAAATCATGAGGTAGTCATCACAGTTTACTTCCTCCCCATCAGGTCCTTGCACTTGAATTCCATTGGCATCAATGACAGCCTCTGAGGCACAGTCTGCAACCAGAACCTCCTCTGAAATCATGTCTTCACCAAGGTCATCTTCTGCTATTTCCTCACCGACTACATCTTCTGAGTGAACAACACTTTCGGCATCTGGAACGGACAATGCACCTTGCACTAATTCTGAATCCAAGACACTTTCAGGGACATCACAGTTGGATAGCATATCCTCTTCAAGTTCCTGCTCTTCCGTGCTTTGACCAATCTCATCTTCTAAAACCTGTTCTGGTATTATGACAGTTTCTGATACCCGTGTTCCTTCCAAAATGTCAGAGCACTGCACATCCTCAATTACCACATCTTCAATGACATCCTGAATCACCACAGAGTCAGCATCATCTGCAAAACCTTGAACAGCCATGCCTCCATCCCCAACAAAAACTGTCTCTTGGATCTCCACAATGATTTCATTACCATTAAGATGTGGTGTGCCTGTTCCAAGGAAATGAAACCATACAAGGCAGAGATTAAACAGAAAGCATTTTTCATGCACATCCTTTCAACTCTTTTTGTACCAACTGCATACTTAAAGTCTCCTCTCAACTGAAGCAAGAGACACTAGAATAGTATACTGCATGCAAATATTTATAAATGTTATATTTTAAATTACTTGAAAAATAAGCGAAAGCATCTAACACAGGAAATTGGCATAAAAATGGATAATTCAGCCATGCTAAATGGTTACAGCATATTTTAGCAAATTCTAAAAAATATGCTATTGACTACAAGGTCAAAATATTTTAAACATTTCACATTTACATCAATACCATAAGGACTCGTACTTAAAAACAGACTTCCTAAGAACATGCAGAGATGGAGGCAGATCTTTATTTGTTTATGTATCTTTTGGGAAATTTGTACTAGACCAGAATTAAATAAACAATGCAGTAAGAGCAAATACCCTGTGCATTTGCTCATGTAAAAATTCCATGTAATATATATGAATTTATTACATAAATATTATTTCATATTTTATTATAAAAATGTAATAAAAACTCACAAAAGCAAGAAATTAAACATATACAAAGGGAACTCACCTTTACACCAGTTTAAAATCTTAGGGCCAGATTCAATTAGCCGCGATGACGGGAAAAAATACGAGATGCGCTTTTTCCCATCATATATGGTATGAAAAATGGGCAAATTTTTATGCGCACCTCTATGCACGGAATTAGCTTTGCACCGCAAAATACACTGCTGCGAAGCTAATTGAATCTGGCCCTTAGTGTATGTAATGTCAAAATTAACTCCTTAAAACAATACAAATAACTAATAAATATGAAGTGGATTCCAGGTGATTTTAAATCTATATATTTATATAAAAATGGTTGTATATATGTATGTGTGTATGTTCCAGCATAACTCTGGAATGCCTGGAGCAATTTGCACCAAACTTGGTACACATATGAGTTCCAATCTGGAGGAAAAAAAAATACTGTGGGGGGTAAGACACCCCAAGGGGTGGGGGTTGGAAGGGGGTGACATATAAAAATAAACTACCGATATTAGTGTTGAATCCATAGTTTTCGGGGGTCGATGAGATGAATAGTGACACTACTGATGCTGTTTAAGTCCAAGGTCAGCCCCCATCAGCATGGGGGAGGGTGAGAAGGGGTGAAAAATAAAATGTCCTAAATGACCGAAATTACTGTCAAATTCATAGTTTTCGGGGTCGCTAAGCTGATTGGCGACAGTCCCGGTGACATTGAAGCCCAAGTTTAGTCAAATAGAACTATGTTGAACATTCTAGAAGGTTGTGGAAATGAATAGAACTCTGTAGAACATTCTAGAAGGCATTCAACTCATTGAATTAATAACTTAAGGATTTAAACCCGGGCAATACCGGGCACTTCTGCTAGTCATATATGAGCGATGATCTACAAAAACCTGCAAGTACCTGAAGTATGGAAAAACGCATGAGGTTCTGTCTGCAGTGCAAGCTCGACTACATCCTCTTCCATGACTCTGAACAATCATTAGCTGATCTTTCTGAAAACAGAAAAATGACAAAAAAACAAATCCTTGTTGATTGAAATACATAAAAATATTATTTTTTTTTAAAAAGCAGCAATTAGTGGTTTTAAATGAGTGGGCATAATTCAATAGATGAACAGTAATCAGAACACATTTTAAACATTCTCAATGTATAGCCTTAAAAAAAAACGGAAAAAAAAACCATACCAATGTGCCTTTGGCAACAACCCTCACAGCTTCCAATGGTTTAATATATGGTGTTAATATAATATCAGGTTACATACAAAATATATTCCTGAATGATGCTTTCACAACCTAGAATAACTCTTCAGAATCTTTACAAAAATGGCAACAAGAAAATATATAGAAATATCAAGATCCAAAATAAATTTTTAAAAAACTTGGTCATGATTTTTTATTGAATCTGACATCTAAGATAGCAATTAAATTAAGCAGCAATTAAATTAAGAAATTGGGTATGTTTGTCAACTGCAGAACTTCACTGGCAAGCAAATACTAAGCACATGAAATAGTGAGTAGAAGTCTTGTGGAGAAAACGGGCATGGACCAAAATAAAGTAGCACTGTTATAGCTTCCATATAGGGAAACTCTCCATTCAAGATATTTAGCTGTAATTGTGCGCAATACACTTTAGGTTTTGTTTGTTTTTTTCTGGAGGAGGGAACAACACTAGGATGGAGGGCCCTACTCATGTGAGCTAACACACTAACACCCCTTTCACATCACCGCCATAAACCCGGGTATTTGGTGATGTGAAACATGCCCTTTTCAGCTACCTGGGTCTAATGAATCGGGATTCAGACCCGGGGAAAAAAAAGAAGGCTTTTCCCAGATCGCCCACAGGTAAGGTGGCAATGTGAAAGGTCAAGGGTTGAATTTTAACCCGGGTCTTTCACAAAGACACCTGATTGGACAGATTTCTTTACTATTGCTATGACAATAGCTAACGAATCTATAGCTAGTAGCCATGCGCAGGGAAAGGAGACAGACTGCATTTTTTTTAGTACTTCTAGGTCTCCTTTCTGGTCCCTCTGCCTGCAGTTCCAATATCTGCCACTATGAACTTAGTGCATGCATATCTCCTTTCTGGTCTGCCCAAAAGTGGACCAGAAAGGAAACATGCATGTACTAAGTTCAATGGCGAATAGTGGAACTGCAGGCAGACGGACCAGAAAGGAGACTTATAAGTACAAACAAATGCAGCCTGTCTCCTTTCAGGTCCTCGTTTTTAAAAGTGCCATAGTTTATTAAAAAATGTAAGTCCCCTTCATTTTTTTCAGCCAATAGCAGCTTTTCTTTAGGCTGATTGACAGTTGCTTGACAGGGCAGATCCAGGAAATTCAGTGGAGATGTGAAAGGGTCAGACCCGGGAATTTCCTGGGTTTTTGTGGACTTATAAGGCGGCTTTCTTTGACCCAGCATTTCGCCCAGGAAAAACCAGAGTAGAAAATCCCAAGTTTTTCAGAGGTGGTAATGTGAAAGGGGTATAAGTGGGAGGGATGAACTTACAGAAAACATAAGCAGGGTGAAGAAAGTGGACTGCTGGTATAAGTGGAGGAGAGGGGAAAAGAAGGAAGGAAAGAAGAGAAGGGATAGATGGAGGATGCAATGAGGTTATTAAGTGGAGGAGGGGTAGGCTAGCCTTAACAGGTGCGTTTTGAGTGGCCTGCAATGTGAGGGAGAGTCTGACTGAAGAAGAGTGGTCATTCTAGTGCAGAGGTGCAGCACGGGAGAAGTCCTGGATACGGGCATGAGATGTGATCAGTAAAAAGGTCAGACAGTTTTGGTTAGCAGAACAGAGGGCAGGAAGGGTTGTGCATGTTGATGAGGGAAGAGAGGTAGGGAGCAGTGGATGAGGAAATTGCCTTAAAGGTGAGGGTAAGGAGTTTAAAGAGAGGTCTGAAGCAGAGAGGAATCCAGCGGAGGGTTTGACAAGGGAGAAGCCAAGGTAGAGAGGAGTGAGAGGAAGATGAGTCTGGAAGCAGCATTGAGTATAGATTGAAGGGGGCAAGACGGGTGAGCAGGAGACCTACGAGGAGGAGGTTACAGTAGTCGAGGCGTGATATGACTAGAAAATGGATGAAGGTTTTAGCAGCTTCATTGGTGAAGAAGGGACGGATGCGTACAATGTTGCGTAGGTGAAAACGACAAGAATGAGGGCACGGATGTCTGGTATAAAGGAAAGTGAGGAGTCAAGGATGACACCTAGGCAGCGAACCTGAGGGGATGAGAAGACAGAGGTATCAGTTATGGTGATGGAGGAATCCTAGGGGGGGGGAAACAATCATTTCAGTTTTGTCCATATTCAGCTTGAGGAAATGTTTTGCCATCCATGTGGATAGAAAATCTTAGACAGAAGAGAGGGGTTGAGGTCAGGGGAGGATAGGTAAATTTGAGTGTCATCTGAGTAGGGGTGGTAGTTGAAACCAAAGGTGCTGAGATTACCCAGCGAGGAGGTGTAGAGGGAGAAGAGGAGCGGGCCAAGGACAGAGCCTTGGGGGACACGAACAGGGAGCAGAGGGGGGTGAGCTAGGGGTGGAAACAGAGAAGTGCGGTCAGAGATAGGAGGAGAACCAAGAAAGAGCAGTCAGTGAGACCAAAGAGCGGAGGGTTCTGAAGCAAAAGAGGATGGCCAATATAATTACATAATTAATTTGAGAAGCACTACAGGTGAAACTCGAAAAATTTAAACATCTTTCAAAAGTACATTTTTTTCAGTAATTCAACTTAAAAGGTGAAGTTAATATATTATATACACTCATTACATGCAAAGTGATATTTCAAGCCTTTATTGGTTTTAAATTTTGATGATTATGGCTTACAGCTTATGAGAACCCCAAAAGCTAAATTTCACAAAATTTGATTACATGAAAAAAAAAAAAAAAGGTTTTCAAATAAGAGTGTCAGCATTCTGAAAAGTATAATCATGCATATGTACTCAGTACTTGGGCCCCTTTTGCACGAATGACAGCCTCAATGTGGCATGGCATGGATGCTATCAGGCTGTGGCACTGCTGAAGTGTTATGGAAACTTCACACTGGACTTCAAGCATCTTGGATTGTGCCTCTCCATTCTTCCACCAAACTCTGGGACCTTGGTTTCCAAATGAGAAGCAAAATTTGCTCTCATCAGAAAAGAGGACTTTAGACCACTGAGCAACAGACCAGTTCTTTCTTTCTTTAGCCCAGGTAAGATGCTTCTGGCGTTGTTTGTTGTTCGGGAGCGGCTTGACAAGAGGAATACGACATTTGAAGCTAATGTCCAGGATCCGTCTGTGGTAGCTCTTGATGCACTAACTCCAGCTTCAGTCCACTTCTTGTGAAGCTCCCCCACACTTTTGAATGGCCTTTTCCTGACAATCCTCTCCAGGCCGCGGTCATCCCTGCTGCTTGTGCAACTTTTTCTTCCACACTTTGCCCTTCCACTTAACTTTCTATTAATGTGCTTTGATACAGCACTTTAAGAACATCCAACTTCTTTTGCAATTTCCTCTTGAGGCTTTCCCTCCTTGTGGAGGGTGTCAATTATGCTTTTCTGCACAACTGTCAGGTCAGCAGTCTTCCCCATGATTGTGAATTCTACTGATCCAGACTGACCATTTAAAGGCTCAGGAACCCTTTGCAGGTGTTCTGGAATAATTTGCTGATTAGAGTGTGACACTTTGAGCCTACAATATTGAACCTTGTCACATTATTCTAATGTTGTGAGATTTTGATTTTTGTCTTTTCATAAGCTTAAAGCCATAATTATCAAAATGAATACAAATAAAGGCTTGAAATATCTCACTTTGCATGTAATGAGTCTATATAATATATTTGTTTCACCTTTTAAGTTGAATTACTGAAATAAATGAACTTTTG
>WWET01001847.1:239641-253995 GCA_011038615.1 Limnodynastes dumerilii | reverse complement strand
TGTGGGTTGTAGACTCCGTCTCATGCTACCACTAGAGTGAAAGCACCGCCAGCATTCAAAAGTGACCAAAACATCAGCCAGAAAGCATAGGAACTGAGAAGTGGTCTGTGGTCACCACCTGCAGAACCACTTTAATTTTGAGGGTGACTCCAAATCCAGACCTTCATGGGTTAATAAATTTGATTTGCATTGATAATTTTTGTGTGATTTTGTTGTCAGCACATTCAACTATGTAAAGAACTCAGATCTAGGATGTTATTTTAGTGTTCCCTTTATTTTTTTTGAGCAGTGTGTATAGTATATGTCACGAGCCGCTGCACTCACACGGCGGCTCACAGTGTACACCGGGATCCACACTCTCTCATTAGTGGCAGCGGCACGCCTTCCTCTCTCTGCTGGTTGCTAGGCAGTCAGGACGCTTCTCTTGTATTGCGCGCTGCTTTCAGCTGTCCTCTCTTTGCCAATCCTTGCAGGGGGGCTGGTCCAGTCTTCCACCTCTGATTGGCCATTCTCCCTGTAAATAGCCAGCCCTCCAGTGCTGGTTATCATGTCCTTTACGTGCCCTGGCCTTTCTGCCTTGTTTCTCTTCTCTTTGACTAGTGCCCTTTTTGCTCCTTGTTCTCTTGACTTTCATTGCTGTGCCTTATTGCTTTCTTGAGTGCCCTCCTCGTTTGCCATTCCCTCTCTCCCTGGTATGGTTTCCTAGTGTTTTACCCTAGCCTTCACCTGCGCGTCTGTATTTGTCACCCCTTCGGGGGTACCGCTGTTTGGGTCTGTGAGTCTTGTTAGTTCTGTCGATCCTTGTATTTTTCCCTTGGTCTGTTGTCTTGTTTCTGTGTTCCTTGTAATTCGTCACAAGTCACTCCCTTCTGACATGTCTTTTCACGCTTTTTGCTCTACCTGTGCTTTGTCTCCCTTTACGTATTATCTCTCTCCTACAAGTCTGGTTCCAGGGACTGCAACCTGTTGTTGGGGAGCAGCCAATTCCAACCCAACCGTTAGGGGCAATAGTGAAGACCACCTGATAGCAAAGACTCCGCACCCAGGTAACCGTAGTTCACCTTTCCTTCTTACTGTGTGTGTGTGTGTGTGTGTGTGTGTGTATGTATATATATTAGTCACTCCTCAGAATACCAATACTAGCTCGGGTGCTCTTCCTTTAAATGTAGATAGAAGACATATAGAGTTGGAAGTCACTGGTGAGACTTAATAAAGTTCAAAAAAGGTACTTTTTAATCTTCAGAAGAATTTCATGAAGACATGTGGGTTCGACGTTTCAAGCGGTCTCAGCCAATTTTCCTCAGGGACAGAACAACGTGCAAAACAACAAGGCAAACAGATAACAGTGAATGAAGCCATATAATTAGAAAAACACTTGCACTTACCTGCCGCGACGCCCACACCTTGCCTCACCGAAACTGTCTCCTGGAGATCATTGCAGGGCAGCCAGCCCGATGCGCAGAGCCCTAAAGCTCATTGGCTAGTGCGTGAAGCGGACAGGGACATGGTGCTGAAATACAAAGGCAACTGAAATAAATATCAGTAAACGTGGCAATCATTGTTCACTGTTTCATTCACTGTTATCTGTAACGTCAGACCCACATGTCTTCATGAAATTCTTCTGAAGATTAAAAAGTACCTTTTCTGAACTTTAAGTCTCATGAGTGACTTCCATCTCTATATGTCATACATATATATATACATATATGCAAAAAAAAGGTCAAAAGACCAAGGTGCACACTCTTACAATACAAAAATCCAGACAAATGGTGCAAATAAAAGAATTTAGTAGCAGCAAAGATGTTGGGCTGAGGTCACATACGAATTCCATAGGTAATATCCAGTAGCAACAGGAGTGCTTCAGCTCCATATAAAATTCAAGTAATATTGTATAAGAGACAATAGAGCTACTATACCACGGAAAGAGGTGACCCAGAACGCTCAACAGCCGTTTCGGCACCGCTACTTGGCGCCGTCCTCAGGAGACATCTTGCCCAAACAAATACAAATGAGCTACTGAATAAAGTGTAGCTACTATACCCCGGAAAGAGGTGACCCAGAACGCTCAACAGCCGTTTCGGCACCGCTACTTGGCGTGTCCTCGGGAGACATCTTGCCCAAACAAATTTTGGGCAAGATGTCTCCTGAGGACGGCGCCAAGTAAAAATAGGAGACCTATAGACATATGAGCAGGATGTGACCGTTAAGGAATATAATTAAAAAAAAAAAAGAGTCCCAAACTTGAGATACGGTGTCCACAAGTGTCGGCAAGCTTCACAATAATGCTAGTCCAGAAATACTCATACTTTACAAGTCCAATGAAAATGTCCTCCTGTGAACCAATGATCGTTTTGGGGGCAGCATGGGCCACTTAATCAGGGTAAGGAGGGTAAAACATGCAGTCAAGACAGAAACCCGATCTATAGAATGAATGAAAAATTGGTGCCTTAAATAGGTAATTGATTACCCACCTGTGATCATAATGGCGTCAGATATATGATTACATTATACATTATACAGATATATGATTACATTACACATTATACAGATATATGATTACATTATACAGATATATGATTACATTATACATTATACAGATATATGACTACATTATACATTATACAGATATATGATTACATATTACATTATACAGATATATGATTACATTATACAGATATATGATTACATTATACCGATATATGACTACATTATACAGATATATGATTACATTACACATTATACAGATATATGATTACATTACACATTATACAGATATATGATTACATTATACAGATATATGATTACATTATACATTATACAGATATATGATTACATTATACAGATATATGATTACATTATACAGATATATGATTACATTACACAGATATATGAGTACATTATACAGATATATGATTACATTACACAGATATATGAGTACATTATACAGATATATGATTACATTACACAGATATATGAGTACATTATACAGATATATGATTACATTACACATTATACAGATATATGATTACATTATACAGATATATGATTACATTATACAGATATATGATTACATTATACAGATATATGATTACATTATACAGATATATGATTACATTATACAGATATATGATTACATTATACAGATATATGATTACATTATACAGATATATGATTACATTATACAGATATATGATTACATTATACAGATATATGATTACATTATACAGATATATGATTACATTATACAGATATATGATTACATTATACAGATATATGATTACATTATACAGATATATGATTACATTATACAGATATATGATTACATTATACAGATATATGATTACATTATACAGATATATGATTACATTATACAGATATATGATTACATTATACAGATATATGATTACATTATACAGATATATGATTACATTATACAGATATATGATTACATTATACAGATATATGATTACATTATACAGATATATGATTACATTATACAGATATATGATTACATTATACAGATATATGATTACATTATACAGATATATGATTACATTATACAGATATATGATTACATTATACAGATATATGATTACATTATACAGATATATGATTACATTATACAGATATATGATTACATTATACAGATATATGATTACATTATACAGATATATGATTACATTATACAGATATATGATTACATTATACAGATATATGATTACATTATACAGATATATGATTACATTATACAGATATATGATTACATTATACAGATATATGATTACATTATACAGATATATGATTACATTATACAGATATATGATTACATTATACAGATATATGATTACATTATACAGATATATGATTACATTATACAGATATATGATTACATTATACAGATATATGATTACATTATACAGATATATGATTACATTATACAGATATATGATTACATTATACAGATATATGATTACATTATACAGATATATGATTACATTATACAGATATATGATTACATTATACAGATATATGATTACATTATACAGATATATGATTACATTATACAGATATATGATTACATTATACAGATATATGATTACATTATACAGATATATGATTACATTATACAGATATATGATTACATTATACAGATATATGATTACATTATACAGATATATGATTACATTATACAGATATATGATTACATTATACAGATATATGATTACATTATACAGATATATGATTACATTATACAGATATATGATTACATTATACAGATATATGATTACATTATACAGATATATGATTACATTATACAGATATATGATTACATTATACAGATATATGATTACATTATACAGATATATGATTACATTATACAGATATATGATTACATTATACAGATATATGATTACATTATACAGATATATGATTACATTATACAGATATATGATTACATTATACAGATATATGATTACATTATACAGATATATGATTACATTATACAGATATATGATTACATTATACAGATATATGATTACATTATACAGATATATGATTACATTATACAGATATATGATTACATTATACAGATATATGATTACATTATACAGATATATGATTACATTATACAGATATATGATTACATTATACAGATATATGATTACATTATACAGATATATGATTACATTATACAGATATATGATTACATTATACAGATATATGATTACATTATACAGATATATGATTACATTATACAGATATATGATTACATTATACAGATATATGATTACATTATACAGATATATGATTACATTATACAGATATATGATTACATTATACAGATATATGATTACATTATACAGATATATGATTACATTATACAGATATATGATTACATTATACAGATATATGATTACATTATACAGATATATGATTACATTATACAGATATATGATTACATTATACAGATATATGATTACATTATACAGATATATGATTACATTATACAGATATATGATTACTCTATTATTACATATACAGTGACAGGAGTAACCGAGCACTGGATGGGACACCATTTCTTTTATTATATCTATTATTACATATACAGTGACAGGAGTAACCGAGCACTGGATGGGACACCATTTCTTTTATTATATCTATTATTACATATACAGTGACAGGAGTAACCGAGCGCTGGATGGGACACTATTTCTTTTATTATATCTATTATTACATATACAGTGACAGGAGTAACCGAGCACTGGATGGGACACTATTTCTTTTATTATTTCTATTATTACATATACAGTGACAGGAGTAACCGAGCGCTGGAAGGGACACTATTTCTTTTATTATATCTATTATTACATATACAGTGACAGGAGTAACCGAGCGCTGGATGGGACACTATTTCTTTTATTACTGGTCTTCTTTGGAGAGATTGGTAGATCTCTGAGTGTTACCAATTAGCTGCTGATGTTAGTTTTCTAGCGCATTGTAATCTCACTTCTCTTATTCATATATCTATCTATCTATCTATCTATCTATCTATCTATCTATCTATCTATCTATCTATCTGTTCTGGACATCTTATGACAGTGGTATGTTCTGTACATTTTATATGATAGTAGTTTGTTCTGTACATATTATATGACAGTAGTATGTTCTGTACACGTTATATGACAGTGGTATGTTCTGTACACGTTATATGACAGTGGTATGTTCTGTACACGTTATATGACAGTGGTATGTTCTGTACACGTTATATGACAGTGGTATGTTCTGTACACGTTATATGACAGTGGTATGTTCTGTACACGTTATATGACAGTGGTATGTTCTGTACACGTTATATGACAGTGGTATGTTCTGTACACGTTATATGACAGTGGTATGTTCTGTACACGTTATGACAGTGGTATGTTTTGTATATGTTATATGACAGTAGTATGTTCTGTACATGTTACGTGGTATGATCTAAACATGTTATATGACAGTAGTATGTTCTGTACATGTTATATGACAGTGGTATATTCTGTATATGTTATATGACAGTGGTATGTTCTGTACATGTATGATAGTGGTATGTTATGTATGTTATATGACAGTAGTATGTCCTGTACATGTTATGTGGTATGATCTATACATGTTATATAACAGTGGTATGTCCTGTACATGTAATATGAAAGTGGTATGATCTATACATGTTATAATCTATACATGTTATATGACAGTAGTATGTTTTGTACAGGTTATATGACAGTAGTATGTTCTGTACATATTATACGACAGTGGTATGTTCTGTACATGTTATATGACAGTAGTATCTTCTGTATATGTTATATGACAGTAGTATGTTATGTACATGTTCTATCCCTCTGTCATATCTCTGTCAATCGTAGGATAAGCGTTTTCTCTGCTCGGAGGAGACTCCGGGGAGACAGAAGAAACTGTTTAATAATTGATTAGGATTGGTCCAGAAATAGCGCATCTGAGTGAGCGTGTGGCAGCTTCTCCTGGCGCAGGGTGGGGGATGCGCGTAATCAGAGCTTATGTGACTGAGATCAGGAGAGCCTGCGCCGAAGCAAGGGCAGAGAATCTATACACTGACCACGCCCAGCCATCAACCAATTATCAGGAGCCCACAGACCGTCACTGCATGTGGTGATAGCGGAGCCTACGGGGAGTGAATTGAGGGATAGATGTACGTGTGTCTGCCAGTATATATAATACCCAGAGGGGTAACAGAGAAACACAGAAAATGACGGCAGATAAGAGCCACGCGGCCCGTCCAGGCTGCCCGGGTGTTTATATCTATTCTGACCCTATTTTTCCTCCACTTAAACTCTGGATATCCCTGTATTTATCCCAATCATTTTTACACTGTTCTATTGTGTTAAGTTCTACCCCCTCAGATGGGAGGTTATTCCACTTATCTATCACCCTTTCACCTTCCAATATACACATCCTTGTGTACTAATACCCCTCTTGCTTGGTTATATCCCTTCTATCAAATCCCCCTTTCCCTCCTGTACCTGGTTATATGACTTCTATCATATCCCCCCTCTCCTTGCTGTACCTGGTTATATCCCTTCTATCATATCCTCCTGTACCTGGTTATATCCCTTCTATCACCTCACCCTCTCCCTCCTGTACCTGATTATATCCCTTTTATCATATCCCCCTCTCCCTCCTGTACCTGGTTATATCCTTTCTATCATATCCCCCTCTCCCTGGTTATATCCTTCCATCATACCCCTCCTGTACTGGGTTATACCCCTTACATCATATCCCCCTCTCTCTCCTGTATATTCCTTCTATCATATCCCCCTCTCCCTACTGTATCTGGTTATATCCTTCTCATACCCCCCTCCTGTAGCTGGTTATATCCTTCTATCATACTCCCTTCTCCCTCCTGTACCTGGTTATATCTCTTCTATCATATCCCCCTCCCTCCTGTACCTGGTTATATCCTTCTATCATAACCCCCTCTCCCTCCTGTACCTGGTTACATCCCTTCTATCATATCCCCCTCTACCTGATTGTATCCCTTCTATCATATCCCACTCTCCCTCCTGTACCTGGTTGTATCCCTATCATATCCCACTATCCCTCCTGTATCTGGTTATATCCTTTCTATCATATCCCCCTCTCTCTCCTGTACATGGTTATATCCTTCTATCATATCCCCTTCTCCCTCCTGTACCTGGTTATATCATATCCCCCTCCCCTTCCTGTACCTGGTTATATCCTTCTATCATAACCCCCTCTCCCTCCTGTACCTGGTTACATCCCTTCTATCATATCCCCCTCTACCTGATTGTATCCCTTCTATCATATCCCACTCTCCCTCCTGTACCTGGTTGTATCCCTATCATATCCCACTATCCCTCCTGTATCTGGTTATATCCTTTCTATCATATCCCCCTCTCTCTCCTGTACATGGTTATATCCTTCTATCATATCCCCTTCTCCCTCCTGTACCTGGTTATATCATATCCCCCTCCCCTTCCTGTACCTGGTTATATCCCTTCTATCATATCCCCCTCTCCCTCCTGTACCTGGTTATATCATATCACCCTCCCTTACGCTACGCTGCTATAAGCCTGCCTTAAATCAATTGTCAGTACGACCGCTGCTCCGCACAAGTGTGGCAGCCCCCTCCCACAATGTACAATTACCATGCTTCCCCCCGCCCACTTTAGCGGGCTTAGGGGAAGCACAGACCATTTCTGTGGAAATGGGCTAATACGGAACTAAGTTCCGTATGATTCTTGCTATGCTAGCGCCCTCCAGACAAATCAGGCCACTTACGCACTTTGCGTGCGTAAGTAACCTGACGTTTACAAATAAGGATCCAACCCTTATTCAGGTCTCTCTATAGTTTTTATTATCATAGTTATGTAAGCAGAAGTTGCTACATATGCACATGTCATTTCTGTCATGGACATCAGTGTACTGTATTTGCTCATGTGAATTGCATGGTATAATGTAGTGTTGGCTAACCTGTGGCACTCCAGGTGTGAAACTACGAGTCCCAGCATGCCTTAACTGCAAAAGCATAATGGATACCTGACAAAGCATGCTGGGACTCGTAGTTTCACAACACCTGGAGTGCCACAGGTTAGCCAACACTGATATATATATATATATATATATATATTCCTGTGTAGTGTCTCCAGTGATTCCCTGATACCTCTATATTGTATATACATTATATACATATGCCGTTTGGCATTCACTTTAGCACTTACCGATATCCCTCCGCTGCAGGACCAGGAACAGGTGAGTAACCTATCTATGCAGGGTAGTGAAGGTTAGGGTCAGGCTGCAGGGGAGGGAGGGTTAGGGTCAGGCTGCGGGAGATAGTGGGTTACGGTGGGCTGCAGGGGAGGGAGACTTAGGGTCAGGACCAGGCTGCCAGGAAGGGAGGGTTAGAGTAGTGAGAGGGGAGGGTTAGGGTAAGAACTAGGGAATGGAGTGGGAGACTATTTTCTTTTATAACTTTTCGCAGCACAGAGCTTGCAGTGCTCCGTGGATCGATTGCTATGCGCAATATCTATATAAATATAAAAGCAAGACATGGCCTGGCACTCTAGACTCCGTTACTAATCATGATCTTCTATCTTTAAAATAAAAATCAGAGAATTAGTTACAAATATCTGCAGATAAGTGATAAACTGTTTGCCACTTACAAGGCTTCTCTGCTGAACAGTCCTAACTCTAATCTTAACTCTAAATAGAGCCCCAACTTTGGGTCACATATCCAATATCTCTCTAAACCAAGAGCATACCTCACATGGAGATTCCCAGGTCTCCCAAACTTCTACTCCGAGACCGCACCCCCTCTCAGCTGCAATCTCAGAAAGACTTTAAACCACATATCCAAAACGGAGGCTGCTACAAATTAGTTTATAAAGTAATATATATATGACCAGTGCAGTTTAAATAAACAGGAACCAATTCTTATCATGCTGGTCAATTCCATTTGTGATCCAGGTTACTCCAGCCAGTGTGAGGGGGACCCGTTATCCCCTATTGATCCCTGCTTGATAATTAGGCTGCTGGAAGCCGTGCGGCGCTGCCCGCCTACAGCTCGGGACTCTGCACATGTGGATTTCTCAAACACCGTGCCTCCACACATAACTATCTTGAGTTCCATCAGGTAAACCCCACAGAGGAACAAACTGTGTAGTCGGAGAACTGCAGGCATCAGCGGTGTGCAATTGAGTACTAATTCGGAGCTGCGTCATAATCGGCTCTGGAGAGAGACAGCCAGATAACATCTACCTCAGCAAGCTGTGTGGATTGAGCGAACACGCACCATCGATACAATCTCACCAGCAGGTAATACGGACCTTGTGTGGACTGCATCTGCACGTTGAGGTTTGATCTATTTCCTCTCATTTCGGCTTTTAACATTGTCATATAGGTATTGCAATATCCTATTGTTATAAAGGCAAGACAATTATTTGATACTAAGACTTCTGCCTATTTAACCGCTCTAACTACCTATACACCGTTTCCGCCAGTGCCTTTTAGTTAATCTGCATCTGCTACAACGCTCCGTTATTATTCACGATGGATACAAAGTAATTACATCTATGAACTTATGTCCTTTCATACCTCCAATCCAATTACAAGGAGTTTGATAATACGAACGGTCCTGTTTTTGCTAGATACAGATTTTATGTGTTTAGTTTATATATTATTTTTTTAACAAATATTTTAATTTTTGAAATTTAGGAGCCATTCGGTGTGTTTCCTTGACACACACACACATATACACACACACACACACACATATACACACACACACATACACACATACATACATATACATACACACATACATACATATACATACACACATACATACACACATACATACATACACACACACATACACACACACACACATACATACACACATACACACACACACACACACACATGTTCCTGTGTCGATGGGCCGGATTCAGAGCTCCGGCCGCAAAATGCTACTGCGCATGCGCAGTAATTTTGGAAAGTAATCTACGTTACTTCTTGCAACGTAGATTGCGTACACGCGGTCTTCAAAACTGCAATTGCATTACGGCCGGAACTCTGAATCCTGCCCGATGTCTCCAGTGATTCACCGATACTGATATCTCTATTATATTTACATATGATATCCATTATATATATGTTCCTGTGTAGGTATCTCCAGTGATTCCGATACTGATATCTCTATTATATTGAAATATGATATACATTATATATATGTTTCTGTATCAGTGTCTCCAGTGATTCCTGATACTTATGTCCGGTCTCTGGACAATAGTTGTGTTTCTTCCCGTCCTCTGGGATCTCTCCTGTTATTAGAGACTGGCTGAGTAATTTGGATGATGCATTTCCCAGCTCCGCTCTAAGCTCTCTTAGCATCCTGGGATGAGGGTACCGTATGTCCCTGTGGTGGCTGGATTGTGCCCATATACAGTGACTCACCCCATAAAATACATACATGCAGGAAGACGCTGCAAGACTATCACCATGACCAAGATAACGTATAGAGACCTGTCATAACCTCCGGCAATGTCATACATCACACTTACAGCAGCACAGAGGACAGCAGAGGTAAAAGAGTAAAGCATTTTAATCTCTCATCCTTTATGACTGAAGCTCGGGATAAAACCTTGTCAGACATAAAATAATCCCTGATAATGATAAAACATGATACACACACCCTGGCCCTGGAAGATGTCACAGAGACAGCGCCCGTACCAGACTCTGTCCGGGGCCACCGGCTGAACGGGGCTTCACAAGAGGTAATGAGCGAACACAAAGTCACACGTGCACCAATGTACAGACGGCCATCTTACCGGCGCGCTCATCACACGTGCACCAATGTACAGGCGGCCATCTTACCGGCGCGCTCATCACACGTGCAGCAATGTACAGGCGGCCATCTTACCAGCACGCTCATCAAACATGCAGCAATGTACAGGCGGCCATCTTACGGACGCGCTCATCACACGTGCACCAACGTACAAACGGCCATCTTACCGGCACGCTCATCACATGTGCACCAATGGACAGGCCGCCATCTTACCGGCACGCTCACCCCACCAGTCCCCGTGCATTGTGGAGGATATCTCCCTGCAGATTCTCTCCTGAGTGCGGTCATAGCAGCGATTGTCACATGACTGAGGTAGCTGCCCTGTCATGCGGGAAACTGGGGGCATTACCCAGAGGGAAGGTGACCGGCCCTGACCACACAGCGGTAAAGGGACATTATCGGGTGCAGAGGGGAGGTCACTGGGCTTCTGGGGCTGAGCTCAGTGCTGAAAACCCTTAAGGGTGACGGGGGCCTGAAACCAGATATAATCCTCAGCACTCTGCCTTGCGGCACTCTGCCTTCCGGCACAGGTCAGTTTTACGGTCAGCACGCGGCCCCGGGCAGGCACTTTGTAGTTCATCTTGGGCCGGAACCAGTCTGTACCACAGTCCCTTTGCCCCTGCACCATCAGCACCAGGCTCATGAGAGAAGATCGCAAGTCACTGAATGGGTCGGCCATGAAGAGCGCGTGGAAGATCTGGCGCAGGCACGGCCGGGTACGCATGCTCTCCTCTCCGTTACCCAGCCTCAACCCCTCCAGGTCAATCACATACATCTCCTTGGGGTTCATGGCAGTACCCCCCAGCAGCAGCAGGACCCGTGGCACGGCCGTAAGGGTGAAGAAGGCCTCCAGCTGGTTCAGCAATTCTGCCAAGTCCGACAGAGAGCGCTGGCATTGCCGGGACTCCGTCCCCTGCGCTTTCACTGCTCTCCGTCCAATATCTTCACCATCCTAGAGAGAAGAGACAGACAGCTGTCAGAAGGAGAGCAGTGTGAATGCCCCCACATGAATAACTCATGGTACCTGCTGCCGGGGCAATACAGGGTAGATTCTCACCTGTTGCTTCTTGCAGAAGAGCAGCAGCTGGTCGTAGGGCAGGGGCAGTTGGTGTCTCTGGTGCAGGATGTGTTTGAGCAGCTCACAGGTGAAGCGGCAGCAGCTCTCTCTCGTCACCAGCCCTGGAAACGTCACCGACACCTCGGGATCGTCCCTGGAATCGCGTCTCTGTGGCACGTTACCGCGACCATTAGCTTTCCTGGCGGGGTCCTGGTCATCCATCTTCTGGAGGAGACAAGGGAATGTTTACAGTGGCCAGAGGACCACCCCCTCAGGGCCAGCGGGGCGGACCACCCCCTCAGGGCCAGCGGGGCGGACCACCCCCTCAGGGCCAGCGGGGCGGACCACCCCCTCAGGGCCAGCGGGGCGGACCACCCCCTCAGGGCCAGCGGGGCGGACGGAGGACCACCCCCTCAGGGCCAGTGGGGCGGACGGAGGACCACCCCCTCAGGGCCAGCGGGGCGGACGGATATCTCACACCAATCAAGTACTGTCCCCAGGCGTCTAATGACACCACACTGGGCAAGGAAAGGGGCGGGCCTTCTAATTCTGAGAAGTCAGATGACAGAGCAAGACCCCCCCACATTACACAGACCACACCACACTGCCCCCCAACACTACACAGACACCCCCTCACACACACACTACACAGACACTGCCACGCGCACTACACAGACACTGCCACGCGCACTACACAGACACCCCCCTGACACTCACCTCCGTACGCAAGTCCCGGTCTCCTCCTCACCCTTTCGCCGCCACTCCCGGGATCTTAGTTCAAACTCCACTTCCGGTCCTGACGACACCGAACTTCCGGCGCTGGCACTAGGGTAGAACACTCTGCGTTGGTCTCTTGTCACCAGAGTGCGGCGGCCGCCATTTTATCTGAGTCCCTGGAAGTACAACTACCTGCAGAGCTTCTTACTGCCCCTCCCACAATATACACCGCCCCTCCCACTATATGCACTGACCCCCCTCCCACTATGTACACTAAACCCTCCCACAATATAAACTGATCCCTCCCACTATGTACACTAACCCCTCCCACCAGAGCCTCCAACATGACCCATTCCATTAGGTACAATATACTCCACACCTGATCTTCCAACTGTCACTCACCTGGTGAAATTACTTAACTGATATTTAGAAAAAAAAACTTTGTCTCTCTAACAAAGATGGTTACCATAGTAACTGACAGTTGGAAACTGAGTGGCAGACACTTTTGTACCTAATGGAATGGGTCATGTTGGTGGGTATGCCCTCCCACTATGTACACTAACCCTTCCCACTATGTATATATAATACACAGCTCTGTACAGCAGTCTGTCACAGTTTATGGTGTAATGCCCTCATGTCCGGTCCCTGACCCACCATATCCAGTCCCTTTGCCCCTCATGTCCGGTCCTTGTCCCACCATATCCACTCCCTTTGCCCGTTCTCATGTCCGGTCCCTGACCCACCATATCCAGTCCCTTTGCCCCTCCTGATGTCTGGTCCCTGTCCCTCCATATCTAGTCCCTTTGCCCCTCATGTCCAGTCCTTGTACCCCTCCTCATGTCCAGTTCCTGTATTCCCCCATCATGTCCAGTCCCTGTGAACATGTCCTATCCTTGACAACCATGTCTGGTCCCTGCCCTTCCCATGCCCAGTCCTTGTACCCCTCATGTTCCTTCCCCTGCATGTCCAGTCTTTATACCCCTCATGCCTCATGTCCAGTCCCTGTATTCTCCCCCTCATATACAGATCCTGACCTCCCATATGTCCAGTCTCTGCCCCCCCCCCATATCCAGTCCCTGTACCCCTCTTCATGTCCAGTAATTGCTCTCCATTTCCAGTCCCTGTCCCCTCCCATGCCCAGTCCTTGCACTTCTCCTCATGCCCAGTCCCTGACCCCCCCCCACCCCCATGTGGAGTCCC
>WWET01001847.1:219161-233527 GCA_011038615.1 Limnodynastes dumerilii | reverse complement strand
TCTCATCCTCCCACACCTGCTCCTCTTCCCCCTCATACCTGCCCCTCTCCCCTCAGGATGAGCTGCGTACGGGGGAGAAGGCCATCGTCTGCTTCCGCTTTATAAAGCACCCGGAATACCTGAAGCCGGGTACCAAGCTGCTGTTCCGGGAGGGGGTTACCAAGGGGATCGGACACGTCTGCAGCCTCCAGGCCATTGCCACAGAGATCAGACAGATCCTCCGACCGGCCGCCTCCCCGCTCTCCTGAGATGTCTCCAGTCTGGTCTCCGGATACCCCGTCTCCGGCCTGGTCTCAGGATTTCCGTTTCCGGCCTGGTTTTAGGATACTCCCACTCTGCGGCCTGGTTTCAGGATCTTCCCAAACTCCGGCCTGGTTCTAGGAAGCCCATCCCTGGTTTTATTCTGTGACTGCAGTCTTTTATATCAGCAGTTTTTAATGTTTTTTACAGTCCTGTATCTTTTTTATAAAGAAACACTCCTCCCCCCCCGCTGCCGGATCCCGGAAAATCCCCCACACCCCAATATAACTGTATGGAGTGAACCACTTCTCCAAAGACCCAGCTTGTCCGGCACAGGGGTCATGAAACGAGGTAAAACTAGCCCTGCGTGTGCAGTTATAATGTATTACTGTCAGAGTGTTTATTGTTTTGCACGTTCTATACAGAATAAAGAGTCTTATGGAGCGGCTCATAGTTTCTTACCGGGATGGTGGGGCGGGAGGGGATTGGTCACCGCGACGAACACCAGGAGGGGACAGATTACTGTGACGCACAGCAGAAAGCCTCTGATACAATCATATTGCACACAACATCCAGACTTGCAGCTGCTTTATGTCACACAGGTTATTATAATGCAGGCTTGGAGCATGCAGTATAATGCATGTATGTTACACGTGTGTGTAGGGTGGCTGGCAATAAAAGGGGCATTACTCAACTTTACTTTTATTTCTTAGATAAAAAAAACAACATTGTCTCTACGTTTGGTGCTGGTGGCAGTGCCAGAGGCCCTGTCTCAGACATTTACCCCACCGGTGTCATTCTGGAGCAGAGCGTTTAAAGAAGGCGTCCAGGGTGGCGTTTCCCTGCCTGCGGGGACGCTTGGCACTGGAGGGTGTCAGGCCTGTAGTCCTGTTTTTCAGTTTGGCCACAGGAGGCGCTGTGAAGGAGTCCTGCAGCTCCTGAGCGTAGTGATAATCCATGTGCTCGGGGAGGCTCCAAACCAGCACGGGCCGCCGGCATTTCTCACACTCCACCATGTCCTCCGTGTCCTCTGGGTGATCTCCGGCACGGCAGGCGGGGTTCTCCACGGGAGAGGTTTCCACCTGACCCACAGACTCCAGCCTCTTCTCTTCCACTCTCTGGAACATGAGCTGTATGCGGCTGGGAACCCCACCCCCTGGATGGCACCTCTCCGTCCGCGGGGTCCTCGGACTGATGGGCAACGCCGGGGATTGGCTCAGGAAGCTGGCGATGCTGGATCCAGAGGACGCCGTCACAGAGAACTTGCTGGCAGAGAGCTGGATCATGTTAAGGGGCGGAGACCTGCAGAGGACAACGGGTCACTTACATGAGACAGCACAAGAGCTGACACTCGTTACGCCTATTATTGCCAGTCTCCATGCCGTGGCTACACAGGGGGTGTGTTCATCCGCTCAGTGCATCGCCATTGGGGGATGGAGGGAATGCTGCGCAGTCTGAGACTGCCGCCCCTAGCGCTTACCAAGCCGCCTGCTGGGCTCCAGCGGTGTTGAAGCTCTTCAGTAGCGTGAAGGCATCGCCGCTGATCTTCTGCGCATCGTAGCGGGTGAGGGCGCAGCAGCGGGACAGGCTGCTGTACCCGGGGTCTCCCTGCCGGTGGATGGCCACAGTAAGCTGCCTGGCCGCTCGCTGGTTCTAGGGAGAAGAAAGACATCAGACGGAGGGACGCGCGACACCAGGAGGGTTGCATGGAGAGACACAGGAAGGGCCACACGTCATGGGAAGGATGAAGCGGAGAGGGCCGCATGTCATGAGGAGGATGACATGGGAAGGGTCACACTCCGGGGTACTCACCGCGAGCTGGTCCTTCTGCAGCCTCTCCTCCAGCTCCAGACACAGCTGTAGCAGCCAGTACCGCACCTGCCACACAGTCACACACATGAGAGGACTATGGGGGGCAGGAGACGCTTTGTATATCCCTGGTCTTCACCCACCTGCTCCTGAGTGCCGAGAGCCGTCTTCCCGGGGAAGGTCTTACTGCAGCCGATGGATTTCGGTAACTGCCGCGGCTTCACCGGCTCATCCTCAATCCCGCGGCACAGGGAATATAGCCAGGAGCTGAGCGACATGACACAGACATCACTTAACAGGGGACGGAGCTTCCACAGAGGCTGTCAACACCGCTAAGAGCTTGCGCTCTACACTTACCCTGTTTTGTCACCAAAGTGGCTCTGGAGATACGATTCGCTAAACTGAGTCAGCTCACCCATGTATTCAACACCCAGGATCTCTTTTATAGACGAGCCCAGCTTTCCACCCAGGTTCCGACTAAGTAGAGGAGGGGAAGAGGAAGGGAAAGCAAAAGGAGAGGAAGGAAAAAGGAAGAAGAAGGGAGGATGAGGAGAGGAAGGAAAAAGGAAGAAGGGAGGAAGAGGAGAGAAAGGAAAAAGAAAGAAGAGGGGAGAAAAAAAAGAAAGAGGAAGGAAAAAGGAAGAGGATGGGAAGAGGAAGGAAAAATGAAGAGAAGAGGAAGGGGGAGGAAGGGAAGTGGGAAAGAGGAAGGGAAAAATAAGGGGAGAGGAAGAAAAGAGGAAAAGGGGGAAAAGAGGTGAGGAAGGAAAAAAGAGGGAAAGACAAAGAGGGGGAAAAGAGAGGAAGAGGAGAAGAGTAGGGGAAGCAAAAGAGGAGGAGGAGGGAAAAGGAGGGGAAGAAGAGGAGGAAGATGGAAAAAGAGGGAAAGAAAAGGAGGAGGAAAAGAGAGGAAGAGGACGAGGAAGGGAAGAAGAGGACCTGTTACTGATAATCATCATCATAACGACATACTGGGTGACAGAGCCCCCCCTCCCCAAGCCACCTACCCAAGGTTTCGGTACAGGGTTCCAGGACTTACATTTTGCCGATGGGGAGTTGGTTGAACAGGTCCGCCACAGAGCCCTGGGACAGGATGGTCTGACGGTTCGGTTTGTTTAACCCACAGGCCAGTTTAGCCAGAACCTAGATCACCGCAGAGAGGCGGCAAAGTACGGGAAGAATTTGATCATTTTAGCGGCCATGACTGGATCAGAGATTATATTTTAATCGGTATATAATACATAAACACGTGATGTAGGCACAGAAAGGAGCTGAGGGCCACAGGGGCCCAAAGTAAGGGTTAATGAGAAACTACGATCTCCCAATCTCCCATTCCATAAACCGACGGGGAGTGCGCAGAAACGTGTATTTAACAATCAAATAACGAAAGAAATAACCCAGCCTGAGGTCAAGACACGTAACATGAGGCCGCCGCCACACGTAAACACCCGCAGAGCGATATATGGTGAACCCTTCCCCCTCATACAAGACACGCAGGGAGTGGCTTCATGTTCCCTCACACTATGTAACAGCGCCACACGTAGATAATCGCAGAGCGCTTGTCTATGATGAAAAACAAGGAGACATAGCGCTAACGGACAATACGTATGCGGCTATAGCGACATAACGGCGCCCCCTGGGGTGAGTGGTTGCACCTTGTTATAGGAGATCCCAGCAGAGCAGCGGAACGTGGTCTCGGCCTCCACAGCAGCTCTCATTTCCTCCACGATGGTGGCTCCGACGGTCAGCTGCAGCTCCGGGCACCGAGGGTCCCCCCAAGGCAGGGATGACAGCCACTGCGACACTCCCAGCTGGCGCAGATCCTCTGAGAGACAAAACAATCGGCCAATCAGTAAAAACGCCTCGTTACAACACAATCTCAGTGACTGGCAAGATGGACCAAGCGACAAGTAAGAAGAGGCCGGACAATACAAGCATAGCCTCCTTCACACAGCGCCATCACCGGCCCCGGAACAGCGTGAATGAGGCCAGGAAGCAGGAAGTCACCTTTGTTAAGTCCTGGGCCGCTGTATGGGGTCTCCGGGTCAGGCTGAGGAAAGCCCTGGACATGGGTGGTCTTCAGCAAATTCGGCGATAGAGGCACGCCCGCCATATCTCGGATCCGTTTCTGCACGGCGTCAGTCAGGTCAACGTAGGCCTCATCAATGCTCGCCCGCTCCACCACCGCGAACCGCGACATCACCTCCATCACTTCCACACTGGCCTCCCGATACCTGCGGGTCACATAACCCAGCTCTCATTATCATATGTACACAGGCCCCTCCCCCAGTCACAGGTCACAAAGGCCCCTCCGGCAGGTCGGTAACACTCACTTTGAGAGGTCGGCCTTTCCGTGCGCCTCATTGACCCGCGCCACACACAGCTCGGCACACAGCTTCCTGGCATCATCAGCAAACATGTTGCGAGTCACCCCAAAGGCTCGCGCTTCATAGCTGACAGCAATAATCCTGTGCAACACAGAGGTGCTAGTACCACGTTACATAGAGCACAACAAGGCCCCACCCCCAGCGCCACATCACTGTATAGAGTAACACCATGACGACGCCATTACATCGACACCAGGAAACCCCACCACCCCCACCTCTAATACTATTATATTATTACACCCCCCACCTCTAATACTATTATATTATTACACTCCCCACTTCTAATACTATTATATTATTCACCCCCCTCTAATACTATTAGATTTTTACACCTCCCCCCACCTCTAATACTATTAGATTATTACACCACCCCACCTCTAATATTATTCTATTATTACACCCCCACCTCTAATATTATTCTATTATTACACCCCCACCTCTAATATTATTCTATTATTACACCCCCACCTCTAATATTATTCTATTATTACACCCCCACCTCTAATATTATTCTATTATTACACCCCCACCTCTAATATTATTCTATTATTACACCCCCACCTCTAATATTATTCTATTATTACACCCCCACCTCTAATATTATTCTATTATTACACCCCCACCTCTAATATTATTCTATTATTACACCCCCACCTCTAATATTATTCTATTATTACACCCCCACCTTTAATACTATTATATTATTACACCCCCCACCTCTAATACTATTATATTATTACACTCCCCACTTCTAATACTATTATATTATTCACCCCCCTCTAATACTATTAGATTTTTACACCTCCCCCCACCTCTAATACTATTAGATTATTACACCACCCCACCTCTAATATTATTCTATTATTACACCCCCACCTCTAATATTATTCTATTATTACACCCCCACCTCTAATATTATTCTATTATTACACCCCCACCTCTAATATTATTCTATTATTACACCCCCACCTCTAATATTATTCTATTATTACACCCCCACCTCTAATATTATTCTATTATTACACCCCCACCTCTAATATTATTCTATTATTACACCCCCACCTCTAATATTATTCTATTATTACACCCCCACCTCTAATATTATTCTATTATTACACCCCCACCTCTAATATTATTCTATTATTACACCCCCACCTCTAATACTATTATATTATTACACCCCCCACCTCTAATACTATTATATTATTACACTCCCCACTTCTAATACTATTATATTATTCACCCCCCTCTAATACTATTAGATTTTTACACCTCCCCCCACCTCTAATACTATTAGATTATTACACCACCCCACCTCTAATATTATTCTATTATTACACCCCCACCTCTAATATTATTCTATTATTACACCCCCACCTCTAATATTATTCTATTATTACACCCCCACCTCTAATATTATTCTATTATTACACCCCCACCTCTAATATTATTCTATTATTACACCCCCACCTCTAATATTATTCTATTATTACACCCCCACCTCTAATATTATTCTATTATTACACCCCCACCTCTAATATTATTCTATTATTACACCCCCACCTCTAATATTATTCTATTATTACACCCCCACCTCTAATATTATTCTATTATTACACCCCCACCTCTAATACTATTATATTATTACACCCCCCACCTCTAATACTATTATATTATTACACTCCCCACTTCTAATACTATTATATTATTCACCCCCCTCTAATACTATTAGATTTTTACACCTCCCCCCACCTCTAATACTATTAGATTATTACACCACCCCACCTCTAATATTATTCTATTATTACACCCCCACCTCTAATATTATTCTATTATTACACCCCCACCTCTAATATTATTCTATTATTACACCCCCACCTCTAATATTATTCTATTATTACACCCCCACCTCTAATATTATTCTATTATTACACCCCCACCTCTAATATTATTCTATTATTACACCCCCACCTCTAATATTATTCTATTATTACACCCCCACCTCTAATATTATTCTATTATTACACCCCCACCTCTAATATTATTCTATTATTACACCCCCACCTCTAATATTATTCTATTATTACACCCCCACCTCTAATACTATTATATTATTACACCCCCCACCTCTAATACTATTATATTATTACACTCCCCACTTCTAATACTATTATATTATTCACCCCCCTCTAATACTATTAGATTTTTACACCTCCCCCCACCTCTAATACTATTAGATTATTACACCACCCCACCTCTAATATTATTCTATTATTACACCCCCACCTCTAATATTATTCTATTATTACACCCCCACCTCTAATATTATTCTATTATTACACCCCCACCTCTAATATTATTCTATTATTACACCCCCACCTCTAATATTATTCTATTATTACACCCCCACCTCTAATATTATTCTATTATTACACCCCCACCTCTAATATTATTCTATTATTACACCCCCACCTCTAATATTATTCTATTATTACACCCCCACCTCTAATATTATTCTATTATTACACCCCCACCTCTAATATTATTCTATTATTACACCCCCACCTCTAATACTATTATATTATTACACCCCCCACCTCTAATACTATTATATTATTACACTCCCCACTTCTAATACTATTATATTATTCACCCCCCTCTAATACTATTAGATTTTTACACCTCCCCCCACCTCTAATACTATTAGATTATTACACCACCCCACCTCTAATATTATTCTATTATTACACCCCCACCTCTAATATTATTCTATTATTACACCCCCACCTCTAATATTATTCTATTATTACACCCCCACCTCTAATATTATTCTATTATTACACCCCCACCTCTAATATTATTCTATTATTACACCCCCACCTCTAATATTATTCTATTATTACACCCCCACCTCTAATATTATTCTATTATTACACCCCCACCTCTAATATTATTCTATTATTACACCCCCACCTCTAATATTATTCTATTATTACACCCCCACCTCTAATATTATTCTATTATTACACCCCCACCTCTAATACTATTATATTATTACACCCCCCACCTCTAATACTATTATATTATTACACTCCCCACTTCTAATACTATTATATTATTCACCCCCCTCTAATACTATTAGATTTTTACACCTCCCCCCACCTCTAATACTATTAGATTATTACACCACCCCACCTCTAATATTATTCTATTATTACACCCCCACCTCTAATATTATTCTATTATTACACCCCCACCTCTAATATTATTCTATTATTACACCCCCACCTCTAATATTATTCTATTATTACACCCCCACCTCTAATATTATTCTATTATTACACCCCCACCTCTAATATTATTCTATTATTACACCCCCACCTCTAATATTATTCTATTATTACACCCCCACCTCTAATATTATTCTATTATTACACCCCCACCTCTAATATTATTCTATTATTACACCCCCACCTCTAATATTATTCTATTATTACACCCCCACCTCTAATACTATTATATTATTACACCCCCCACCTCTAATACTATTATATTATTACACTCCCCACTTCTAATACTATTATATTATTCACCCCCCTCTAATACTATTAGATTTTTACACCTCCCCCCACCTCTAATACTATTAGATTATTACACCACCCCACCTCTAATATTATTCTATTATTACACCCCCACCTCTAATATTATTCTATTATTACACCCCCACCTCTAATATTATTCTATTATTACACCCCCACCTCTAATATTATTCTATTATTACACCCCCACCTCTAATATTATTCTATTATTACACCCCCACCTCTAATATTATTCTATTATTACACCCCCACCTCTAATATTATTCTATTATTACACCCCCACCTCTAATATTATTCTATTATTACACCCCCACCTCTAATATTATTCTATTATTACACCCCCACCTCTAATATTATTCTATTATTACACCCCCACCTCTAATACTATTATATTATTACACCCCCCACCTCTAATACTATTATATTATTACACTCCCCACTTCTAATACTATTATATTATTCACCCCCCTCTAATACTATTAGATTTTTACACCTCCCCCCACCTCTAATACTATTAGATTATTACACCACCCCACCTCTAATATTATTCTATTATTACACCCCCACCTCTAATATTATTCTATTATTACACCCCCACCTCTAATATTATTCTATTATTACACCCCCACCTCTAATATTATTCTATTATTACACCCCCACCTCTAATATTATTCTATTATTACACCCCCACCTCTAATATTATTCTATTATTACACCCCCACCTCTAATATTATTCTATTATTACACCCCCACCTCTAATATTATTCTATTATTACACCCCCACCTCTAATATTATTCTATTATTACACCCCCACCTCTAATATTATTCTATTATTACACCCCCACCTCTAATACTATTATATTATTACACCCCCCACCTCTAATACTATTATATTATTACACTCCCCACTTCTAATACTATTATATTATTCACCCCCCTCTAATACTATTAGATTTTTACACCTCCCCCCACCTCTAATACTATTAGATTATTACACCACCCCACCTCTAATATTATTCTATTATTACACCCCCACCTCTAATATTATTCTATTATTACACCCCCACCTCTAATATTATTCTATTATTACACCCCCACCTCTAATATTATTCTATTATTACACCCCCACCTCTAATATTATTCTATTATTACACCCCCACCTCTAATATTATTCTATTATTACACCCCCACCTCTAATATTATTCTATTATTACACCCCCACCTCTAATATTATTCTATTATTACACCCCCACCTCTAATATTATTCTATTATTACACCCCCACCTCTAATATTATTCTATTATTACACCCCCACCTCTAATACTATTATATTATTACACCCCCCACCTCTAATACTATTATATTATTACACTCCCCACTTCTAATACTATTATATTATTCACCCCCCTCTAATACTATTAGATTTTTACACCTCCCCCCACCTCTAATACTATTAGATTATTACACCACCCCACCTCTAATATTATTCTATTATTACACCCCCACCTCTAATATTATTCTATTATTACACCCCCACCTCTAATATTATTCTATTATTACACCCCCACCTCTAATATTATTCTATTATTACACCCCCACCTCTAATATTATTCTATTATTACACCCCCACCTCTAATATTATTCTATTATTACACCCCCACCTCTAATATTATTCTATTATTACACCCCCACCTCTAATATTATTCTATTATTACACCCCCACCTCTAATATTATTCTATTATTACACCCCCACCTCTAATATTATTCTATTATTACACCCCCACCTCTAATACTATTATATTATTACACCCCCCACCTCTAATACTATTATATTATTACACTCCCCACTTCTAATACTATTATATTATTCACCCCCCTCTAATACTATTAGATTTTTACACCTCCCCCCACCTCTAATACTATTAGATTATTACACCACCCCACCTCTAATATTATTCTATTATTACACCCCCACCTCTAATATTATTCTATTATTACACCCCCACCTCTAATATTATTCTATTATTACACCCCCACCTCTAATATTATTCTATTATTACACCCCCACCTCTAATATTATTCTATTATTACACCCCCACCTCTAATATTATTCTATTATTACACCCCCACCTCTAATATTATTCTATTATTACACCCCCACCTCTAATATTATTCTATTATTACACCCCCACCTCTAATATTATTCTATTATTACACCCCCACCTCTAATATTATTCTATTATTACACCCCCACCTCTAATACTATTATATTATTACACCCCCCACCTCTAATACTATTATATTATTACACTCCCCACTTCTAATACTATTATATTATTCACCCCCCTCTAATACTATTAGATTTTTACACCTCCCCCCACCTCTAATACTATTAGATTATTACACCACCCCACCTCTAATATTATTCTATTATTACACCCCCACCTCTAATATTATTCTATTATTACACCCCCACCTCTAATATTATTCTATTATTACACCCCCACCTCTAATATTATTCTATTATTACACCCCCACCTCTAATATTATTCTATTATTACACCCCCACCTCTAATATTATTCTATTATTACACCCCCACCTCTAATATTATTCTATTATTACACCCCCACCTCTAATATTATTCTATTATTACACCCCCACCTCTAATATTATTCTATTATTACACCCCCACCTCTAATATTATTCTATTATTACACCCCCACCTCTAATACTATTATATTATTACACCCCCCACCTCTAATACTATTATATTATTACACTCCCCACTTCTAATACTATTATATTATTCACCCCCCTCTAATACTATTAGATTTTTACACCTCCCCCCACCTCTAATACTATTAGATTATTACACCACCCCACCTCTAATATTATTCTATTATTACACCCCCACCTCTAATATTATTCTATTATTACACCCCCACCTCTAATATTATTCTATTATTACACCCCCACCTCTAATATTATTCTATTATTACACCCCCACCTCTAATATTATTCTATTATTACACCCCCACCTCTAATATTATTCTATTATTACACCCCCACCTCTAATATTATTCTATTATTACACCCCCACCTCTAATATTATTCTATTATTACACCCCCACCTCTAATATTATTCTATTATTACACCCCCACCTCTAATATTATTCTATTATTACACCCCCACCTCTAATACTATTATATTATTACACCCCCCACCTCTAATACTATTATATTATTACACTCCCCACTTCTAATACTATTATATTATTCACCCCCCTCTAATACTATTAGATTTTTACACCTCCCCCCACCTCTAATACTATTAGATTATTACACCACCCCACCTCTAATATTATTCTATTATTACACCCCCACCTCTAATATTATTCTATTATTACACCCCCACCTCTAATATTATTCTATTATTACACCCCCACCTCTAATATTATTCTATTATTACACCCCCACCTCTAATATTATTCTATTATTACACCCCCACCTCTAATATTATTCTATTATTACACCCCCACCTCTAATATTATTCTATTATTACACCCCCACCTCTAATATTATTCTATTATTACACCCCCACCTCTAATATTATTCTATTATTACACCCCCACCTCTAATATTATTCTATTATTACACCCCCACCTCTAATACTATTATATTATTACACCCCCCACCTCTAATACTATTATATTATTACACTCCCCACTTCTAATACTATTATATTATTCACCCCCCTCTAATACTATTAGATTTTTACACCTCCCCCCACCTCTAATACTATTAGATTATTACACCACCCCACCTCTAATATTATTCTATTATTACACCCCCACCTCTAATATTATTCTATTATTACACCCCCACCTCTAATATTATTCTATTATTACACCCCCACCTCTAATATTATTCTATTATTACACCCCCACCTCTAATATTATTCTATTATTACACCCCCACCTCTAATATTATTCTATTATTACACCCCCACCTCTAATATTATTCTATTATTACACCCCCACCTCTAATATTATTCTATTATTACACCCCCACCTCTAATATTATTCTATTATTACACCCCCACCTCTAATATTATTCTATTATTACACCCCCACCTCTAATACTATTATATTATTACACCCCCCACCTCTAATACTATTATATTATTACACTCCCCACTTCTAATACTATTATATTATTCACCCCCCTCTAATACTATTAGATTTTTACACCTCCCCCCACCTCTAATACTATTAGATTATTACACCACCCCACCTCTAATATTATTCTATTATTACACCCCCACCTCTAATATTATTCTATTATTACACCCCCACCTCTAATATTATTCTATTATTACACCCCCACCTCTAATATTATTCTATTATTACACCCCCACCTCTAATATTATTCTATTATTACACCCCCACCTCTAATATTATTCTATTATTACACCCCCACCTCTAATATTATTCTATTATTACACCCCCACCTCTAATCCCTCCATGTTATTTTCCCTTTCATGTTATTACCCTGCCCATCCCCCCCAATACCCTATTGCCCCCTCAATACCCTATTGCCCCCTCCATGCTATTACTCTGCCCATCCCCCCAATACCCTATTGCCCCTTCCATGTTATTACTCTGTTGCCCCCTCCGTGTTGTTACCCTGTGTGGCATCCTCTTGGTCCTCGGTGTCTCCAGTGACTACGGAATATTATAAAGCCGCGTCTTTCCTCAGGAAGGCGCACGGGGAGGGGTTACACGAGAAGCGCTACGTTTTTCTGAAGCGGCTTTGTCAAGTGATGTGCGCTCTTGGCGGTCAGCTATGCGCCCTGTCTTCGGTAAGACTCGCCCTCCATTTCCTGCTCCGGCCCCAGTGCCCGGTCCCCCTAATCCTCTGGTTTCTGCCCACAGTCACCTGATGTGAAGGTGGAGATCCCGGTGACCTTCGGCAAATACCTCCACTCGTTGCTGAGTTTCACGGCGCACCCCAGCCAGGTGAGTGACAGGCGACCTCTGACCTCCGATTTCCAGACCTGCGCGGTGGAAGTAATCCCGTGTGATGTCCAATCAGTTTCTCAGATCCTCCACCATGATGACCTGGGGGTCTCTGTTTAGACACGAGCTCCTGGCGAAGGACCCTGCACTGCTGACCATCGTCCCCGAGTTCCTGAGAGTCTGTATGACCAACGTAGCCAAGGTGAGGCCCAGAGAGTGCCCCTCTTTACTTCCATATGTCACCGCCGCCATCGTGCCGTTTCTCTGATAAGCGTGGGTGTGGTTGTGGGTCGTTGTGCCGTGTCTCTGGTAAGCATGGGTGTGGCTGTGGGTCATTGTACTGTATCTCTGGTAAGCATGGGTGTGGCCATGGGTCATTGTGCCGTGTCTAGTAAGCGTGGGTGTGGCTGTGTGTCGTTGTGCCATATCTCTGGTAAGCGTGGATGTGGCCGTTGGTCATTGTGCCGTATCTCTGGTAAGCGTGGGTGTGGCCATGGGTCATTGTGCCGTGTCTCTAAGAAGCATGGGTGCGGCCGTGGGTCATTGTGCTGTATCTTTGGTAAGCGTGGATGTGGCCGTTGGTCATTGTGCTGTATCTCTGGTAAGCGTGGATGTGGCCGTTGGTCATTGTGCCGTATCTCTGGTAAGCGTGGATGTGGCCGTTGGTCATTGTGCTGTATCTCTGGTAAGCATGGATGTGGTCGTTGGTCATTGTGCCGTATCTCTGGTAAGCGTGTTTGTGGCCGTGGGTCATTGCGCCAGTCTCTGGTAAACGTGGGTGTTTTGCAGGTGGGATTCCCCTCCAGGAGTGACAGCCCCAGCTGTGAATATTCTCGCCTTGACTTTGATAGTGATGAAGATTTCAATAATTTCTTTAACTGTGAGTACAACATGGGCCAGGGGGGCAATTCTCTGCTCTATGATCACATGCGGTATAATCCTATGGTCATACGGTGGGGGTAGATTGTAGGTCACATGGTGGGAGTATGTAGGTCACATGGTGGGAGTAGGTAGGTCTCACAGTGGGGGTAGCTAGTCGGTCACACGGTGGGGGTTGATTGTAGGTCACGCGCTGGGGGTTGATTGTAGGTCACGCGCTGGGGGTTGATTGTAGGTCACGCGCTGGGGGTTGATTGTAGGTCAGGCGCTGGGGAGTAGGTAGTAGGTGACGCGCTGGGGAGTAGGTAGTAGGTGACGCGCTGGGGATAGGTTGTTGGTGACGCGCTGGGGGGTAGGTAGTAGGTGACGCGCTGGGGGGGTAGGTAGTAGGTGACGTGATGAGGGTTGATGTAGGTTACACGGTGGGGGAG
>WWET01001847.1:177957-206100 GCA_011038615.1 Limnodynastes dumerilii | reverse complement strand
AGAGCGTCTCCGGGGCCAAGATTCCCGTGGATTCTATGGAAACTGAACACAGCGGCCAAATGAACGCAGGATCCGGGACACAGCACAGAGCCAACACCTGGCTGACAGTCCAGCGCCACGCAATCTGCATCGATGGCACAGCGGTCACACATAACTGATGACTACGGGACTACACGTGGGGATCAGACAAGGGACTAACGGGACAGATACATGACACCTACGGGACTATACACAGGACTGCGCATGGGGGTCGGACATGGGACTATACGCAGGGGTCAGACTGCCTCCTTTCCGTATGGTGTGAGAGATTACATCTCGGTTACCTATAAATATCTACATACGAGTGAGGGACTCAGCCTGGAATCGCTGCGCGGAGGCGTCTCTGATGTTATAGCGGCGGATCACGTCCCAGGACCCCAGATACTCACAGATGAAGTGGTCTCGCACTCGCGCCATTTTCACCAAGTTCTTCAGCTCCTCGTATCGGAAAATCTCGCGGCTGCACGTGTCCACCCGGGAATTCTCCACCCGCGCCAACTTCACGCCTGGCAAGGAAGACCCAACGCCATTATCCTCCACTCTGCCCACTGCCTGCCCTAACCCCAGTCATTACAGAAGACTGTATAATACTGCCCCCGGTCATTACAGGAGACTGTATAATACTGCCCTGACCCCAGTCATTACAGGAGACTGTATAATACTGCCCTGACCCCAGTCATTACAGGAGACTGTATAATACTGCCCTGACCCCAGTCATTACAGGAGACTGTATAATACTGCCCTGACCCCAGTCATTACAGGAGACTGTATAATACTGCCCTGACCCCAGTCATTACAGGAGACTGTATAATACTGCCCTGACCCCAGTCATTACAGGAGACTGTATAATACTGCCCTGACCCCAGTCATTACAGGAGACTGTATAATACTGCCCTGACCCCAGTCATTACAGGAGACTGTATAATACTGCCCTGACCCCAGTCATTACAGGAGACTGTATAATACTGCCCTGACCCCAGTCATTACAGGAGACTGTATAATACTGCCCTGACCCCAGTCATTACAGGAGACTGTATAATACTGCCCTGACCCCAGTCATTACAGGAGACTGTATAATACTGCCCTGACCCCAGTCATTACAGGAGACTGTATAATACTGCCCTGACCCCAGTCATTACAGGAGACTGTATAATACTGCCCTGACCCCAGTCATTACAGGAGACTGTATAATACTGCCCTGACCCCAGTCATTACAGGAGACTGTATAATACTGCCCTGACCCCAGTCATTACAGGAGACTGTATAATACTGCCCTGACCCCAGTCATTACAGGAGACTGTATAATACTGCCCTGACCCCAGTCATTACAGGAGACTGTATAATACTGCCCTGACCCCAGTCATTACAGGAGACTGTATAATACTGCCCTGACCCCAGTCATTACAGGAGACTGTATAATACTGCCCTGACCCCAGTCATTACAGGAGACTGTATAATACTGCCCTGACCCCAGTCATTACAGGAGACTGTATAATACTGCCCTGACCCCAGTCATTACAGGAGACTGTATAATACTGCCCTGACCCCAGTCATTACAGGAGACTGTATAATACTGCCCTGACCCCAGTCATTACAGGAGACTGTATAATACTGCCCTGACCCCAGTCATTACAGGAGACTGTATAATACTGCCCTGACCCCAGTCATTACAGGAGACTGTATAATACTGCCCTGACCCCAGTCATTACAGGAGACTGTATAATACTGCCCTGACCCCAGTCATTACAGGAGACTGTATAATACTGCCCTGACCCCAGTCATTACAGGAGACTGTATAATACTGCCCTGACCCCAGTCATTACAGGAGACTGTATAATACTGCCCTGACCCCAGTCATTACAGGAGACTGTATAATACTGCCCTGACCCCAGTCATTACAGGAGACTGTATAATACTGCCCTGACCCCAGTCATTACAGGAGACTGTATAATACTGCCCTGACCCCAGTCATTACAGGAGACTGTATAATACTGCCCTGACCCCAGTCATTACAGGAGACTGTATAATACTGCCCTGACCCCAGTCATTACAGGAGACTGTATAATACTGCCCTGACCCCAGTCATTACAGGAGACTGTATAATACTGCCCTGACCCCAGTCATTACAGGAGACTGTATAATACTGCCCTGACCCCAGTCATTACAGGAGACTGTATAATACTGCCCTGACCCCAGTCATTACAGGAGACTGTATAATACTGCCCTGACCCCAGTCATTACAGGAGACTGTATAATACTGCCCTGACCCCAGTCATTACAGGAGACTGTATAATACTGCCCTGACCCCAGTCATTACAGGAGACTGTATAATACTGCCCTGACCCCAGTCATTACAGGAGACTGTATAATACTGCCCTGACCCCAGTCATTACAGGAGACTGTATAATACTGCCCTGACCCCAGTCATTACAGGAGACTGTATAATACTGCCCTGACCCCAGTCATTACAGGAGACTGTATAATACTGCCCTGACCCCAGTCATTACAGGAGACTGTATAATACTGCCCTGACCCCAGTCATTACAGGAGACTGTATAATACTGCCCTGACCCCAGTCATTACAGGAGACTGTATAATACTGCCCTGACCCCAGTCATTACAGGAGACTGTATAATACTGCCCTGACCCCAGTCATTACAGGAGACTGTATAATACTGCCCTGACCCCAGTCATTACAGGAGACTGTATAATACTGCCCTGACCCCAGTCATTACAGGAGACTGTATAATACTGCCCTGACCCCAGTCATTACAGGAGACTGTATAATACTGCCCTGACCCCAGTCATTACAGGAGACTGTATAATACTGCCCTGACCCCAGTCATTACAGGAGACTGTATAATACTGCCCTGACCCCAGTCATTACAGGAGACTGTATAATACTGCCCTGACCCCAGTCATTACAGGAGACTGTATAATACTGCCCTGACCCCAGTCATTACAGGAGACTGTATAATACTGCCCTGACCCCAGTCATTACAGGAGACTGTATAATACTGCCCTGACCCCAGTCATTACAGGAGACTGTATAATACTGCCCTGACCCCAGTCATTACAGGAGACTGTATAATACTGCCCTGACCCCAGTCATTACAGGAGACTGTATAATACTGCCCTGACCCCAGTCATTACAGGAGACTGTATAATACTGCCCTGACCCCAGTCATTACAGGAGACTGTATAATACTGCCCTGACCCCAGTCATTACAGGAGACTGTATAATACTGCCCTGACCCCAGTCATTACAGGAGACTGTATAATACTGCCCTGACCCCAGTCATTACAGGAGACTGTATAATACTGCCCTGACCCCAGTCATTACAGGAGACTGTATAATACTGCCCTGACCCCAGTCATTACAGGAGACTGTATAATACTGCCCTGACCCCAGTCATTACAGGAGACTGTATAATACTGCCCTGACCCCAGTCATTACAGGAGACTGTATAATACTGCCCTGACCCCAGTCATTACAGGAGACTGTATAATACTGCCCTGACCCCAGTCATTACAGGAGACTGTATAATACTGCCCTGACCCCAGTCATTACAGGAGACTGTATAATACTGCCCTGACCCCAGTCATTACAGGAGACTGTATAATACTGCCCTGACCCCAGTCATTACAGGAGACTGTATAATACTGCCCTGACCCCAGTCATTACAGGAGACTGTATAATACTGCCCTGACCCCAGTCATTACAGGAGACTGTATAATACTGCCCTGACCCCAGTCATTACAGGAGACTGTATAATACTGCCCTGACCCCAGTCATTACAGGAGACTGTATAATACTGCCCTGACCCCAGTCATTACAGGAGACTGTATAATACTGCCCTGACCCCAGTCATTACAGGAGACTGTATAATACTGCCCTGACCCCAGTCATTACAGGAGACTGTATAATACTGCCCTGACCCCAGTCATTACAGGAGACTGTATAATACTGCCCTGACCCCAGTCATTACAGGAGACTGTATAATACTGCCCTGACCCCAGTCATTACAGGAGACTGTATAATACTGCCCTGACCCCAGTCATTACAGGAGACTGTATAATACTGCCCTGACCCCAGTCATTACAGGAGACTGTATAATACTGCCCTGACCCCAGTCATTACAGGAGACTGTATAATACTGCCCTGACCCCAGTCATTACAGGAGACTGTATAATACTGCCCTGACCCCAGTCATTACAGGAGACTGTATAATACTGCCCTGACCCCAGTCATTACAGGAGACTGTATAATACTGCCCTGACCCCAGTCATTACAGGAGACTGTATAATACTGCCCTGACCCCAGTCATTACAGGAGACTGTATAATACTGCCCTGACCCCAGTCATTACAGGAGACTGTATAATACTGCCCTGACCCCAGTCATTACAGGAGACTGTATAATACTGCCCTGACCCCAGTCATTACAGGAGACTGTATAATACTGCCCTGACCCCAGTCATTACAGGAGACTGTATAATACTGCCCTGACCCCAGTCATTACAGGAGACTGTATAATACTGCCCTGACCCCAGTCATTACAGGAGACTGTATAATACTGCCCTGACCCCAGTCATTACAGGAGACTGTATAATACTGCCCTGACCCCAGTCATTACAGGAGACTGTATAATACTGCCCTGACCCCAGTCATTACAGGAGACTGTATAATACTGCCCTGACCCCAGTCATTACAGGAGACTGTATAATACTGCCCTGACCCCAGTCATTACAGGAGACTGTATAATACTGCCCTGACCCCAGTCATTACAGGAGACTGTATAATACTGCCCTGACCCCAGTCATTACAGGAGACTGTATAATACTGCCCTGACCCCAGTCATTACAGGAGACTGTATAATACTGCCCTGACCCCAGTCATTACAGGAGACTGTATAATACTGCCCTGACCCCAGTCATTACAGGAGACTGTATAATACTGCCCTGACCCCAGTCATTACAGGAGACTGTATAATACTGCCCTGACCCCAGTCATTACAGGAGACTGTATAATACTGCCCTGACCCCAGTCATTACAGGAGACTGTATAATACTGCCCTGACCCCAGTCATTACAGGAGACTGTATAATACTGCCCTGACCCCAGTCATTACAGGAGACTGTATAATACTGCCCTGACCCCAGTCATTACAGGAGACTGTATAATACTGCCCTGACCCCAGTCATTACAGGAGACTGTATAATACTGCCCTGACCCCAGTCATTACAGGAGACTGTATAATACTGCCCTGACCCCAGTCATTACAGGAGACTGTATAATACTGCCCTGACCCCAGTCATTACAGGAGACTGTATAATACTGCCCTGACCCCAGTCATTACAGGAGACTGTATAATACTGCCCTGACCCCAGTCATTACAGGAGACTGTATAATACTGCCCTGACCCCAGTCATTACAGGAGACTGTATAATACTGCCCTGACCCCAGTCATTACAGGAGACTGTATAATACTGCCCTGACCCCAGTCATTACAGGAGACTGTATAATACTGCCCTGACCCCAGTCATTACAGGAGACTGTATAATACTGCCCTGACCCCAGTCATTACAGGAGACTGTATAATACTGCCCTGACCCCAGTCATTACAGGAGACTGTATAATACTGCCCTGACCCCAGTCATTACAGGAGACTGTATAATACTGCCCTGACCCCAGTCATTACAGGAGACTGTATAATACTGCCCTGACCCCAGTCATTACAGGAGACTGTATAATACTGCCCTGACCCCAGTCATTACAGGAGACTGTATAATACTGCCCTGACCCCAGTCATTACAGGAGACTGTATAATACTGCCCTGACCCCAGTCATTACAGGAGACTGTATAATACTGCCCTGACCCCAGTCATTACAGGAGACTGTATAATACTGCCCTGACCCCAGTCATTACAGGAGACTGTATAATACTGCCCTGACCCCAGTCATTACAGGAGACTGTATAATACTGCCCTGACCCCAGTCATTACAGGAGACTGTATAATACTGCCCTGACCCCAGTCATTACAGGAGACTGTATAATACTGCCCTGACCCCAGTCATTACAGGAGACTGTATAATACTGCCCTGACCCCAGTCATTACAGGAGACTGTATAATACTGCCCTGACCCCAGTCATTACAGGAGACTGTATAATACTGCCCTGACCCCAGTCATTACAGGAGACTGTATAATACTGCCCTGACCCCAGTCATTACAGGAGACTGTATAATACTGCCCTGACCCCAGTCATTACAGGAGACTGTATAATACTGCCCTGACCCCAGTCATTACAGGAGACTGTATAATACTGCCCTGACCCCAGTCATTACAGGAGACTGTATAATACTGCCCTGACCCCAGTCATTACAGGAGACTGTATAATACTGCCCTGACCCCAGTCATTACAGGAGACTGTATAATACTGCCCTGACCCCAGTCATTACAGGAGACTGTATAATACTGCCCTGACCCCAGTCATTACAGGAGACTGTATAATACTGCCCTGACCCCAGTCATTACAGGAGACTGTATAATACTGCCCTGACCCCAGTCATTACAGGAGAGGGGAGGCGGGTGGGGGTACGGGGAGGGAGGCGGTGGTATGTGGCTGGGGGCGGGGGATGGAGTCTGGGGTACACGACTGGAGGCGGGGGATGGAGTCTGGGGTACACTAGCAGTATTGGGGTGTATTGTGTGGGGGTACACGGGCAGTATTGGGGGGTGTAATTTGAGGGTACATGCTCAGTATTGAGGCGTGTCATCTTGGGGTACACGGGCAGTATTGGGGTGTGTTGTGTGGGGGTACGCTGGCAGTATTGGGGTGTGTAGTCTAGGGGTACACGGGCAGTATTGGGATGTGTAGTCTGGGGTTACACAGGCAGTATTGGGGTGTGTAGTCTGGGGTTACACAGGCAGTATTGGGGCATGTCATCTGGGGTAACATAGAAAGTGACGGCGGGTAAGAGCCATATGGTCCATCCATACTGTCCGGGTGTTTATGTAAAACTATACTGACCCTAGACTCTATTTACCTTCAATTTAGTTTGAGATTTAGGATATCATTATATTTATCCCAAGCATGTTTACACTGTTCTGCTATGTTACCTCTACCCCCTCAGATGGGAGAATATTCCACTTATCTATCACTCTTTCAGTGAAGTCATTTTTCCGCAGATTTCCTCTGAATCTACCACCCTCCAGTTTAAATGTATGACCCTGTGTCTCTTTCTCTGAAAAATGCCATCCTCCTCTAGCCATTTACAACCCTTGATATATGTGAAAGTTACTATCATATCCCCCCTCTCCCTTCTCTGCAGCAAGCTATACATGCTTAGTTCCTTTAGTCCTTCTTGGTATGTTGTGCGACACATACCATGGACCATTTTAGTTGCTCTTCTTTGCGCAGTCTCTAATGTATTTATGTCTTTCTGGAGATATGGCCTCCAGAACTGAACACCGTATTCTAGGTGAAGTCGTACCATCGATCTATAAAGTGGCATCGCTACCTCTCTCTCTCTGCTACTAATTCCTCTCCTTATGCAACCAAGCATCTGACTTTCCTTTCTCATTGCTTTGTTACATTGCTTGGCTACTTATAAGTCACATGAAATAATAACTCCTGGATCCTTTTCCACCTCAGTAGTTTCTAATGTAGTGCCATTAAGGATGTATTGAGCTTTTGGGTTTTTGTGCCCTAAGTGCATGATTTTGCATTTTTTTGGCATTAAATTGCATTTGCCACACTCTTTTTACTATTCCTCCAGTCTACCTAGATCATCCCTCACTTTGTGTACCTCTCCTGGCATGTCTACCCTGTTACATATCTTTGTGTTATCTACAAAAAGGCATATTTACTCCTCAATACCACAGGCAATAACACCTATAAAGATATTAAATAGCACTGGTCCAAGTACAGAACCCTGGGATACTCCATTGGTTACATTACCAACCCTAGAATGGATTCCATTTACTACAACCCTCTGCTGTCTATCCTGTAATCAAGATCGTATCCATGCAACTGTCAGGATACAAGGGGTTAGGCACAGAGCCCACTAGACTCCCCTGGTCCTTAGGTTCAACAGAGCCCACTAGACTCCCCTGGGCCTTAGGTTCAACAGTCACACAGGTAAAGAGGAGAGACTGGTAAAATCATTGCCTTTTATTGCATCACAAACAATAAGACTGGTAACTAGGCAATAAAACAGCAGAAAGTAAGTCCAACACACGGTACCCAAACACATGCCAGTCACTGTACCCGTCCTTAAGAGTCTCTAGCCAGCAAATAGAGTCCAAATAGTCCCAGGTGATGCTGCAGACTCCTGTCTGGGTAAATGTCTTGAGGGTCCCGGCCGCTCGCCCAATGCTCTCCACCAGCGTGGTGGGGCGCTGTGACCTAGGCTCCTTGTGTCGGGCAGGCCCCCCAAGTTCCACAGCACCAGCGAGCCTCTCCCCAGGGAGGGAAGTCTGTGTAAGTGCACAATGCTGGCAGAGGTCTCACCTCAACGCTAGTCCACCCAAGAATCACCCAGCCTCACCCATTCAGGGTCCTTTTGTGACACAACCCCCTTTCTCACAGTCAGAATGGCCCTCCCCAGGATGTCCCTGAGGTGGGGGTTACGGCTGCTCCTTGGACAGGTGACCAGTATGGAGAGAGTCCAGGGTCACTGCATATTGTCCCCCCTGCTGTTTTGGCCCCACTACGTCTAGCTCAGGGCTAGTGATGTCTAGCTCAAGGTCTTTGATGTTGATAACCCTTGGCCTTATATAGATGTGAGATAAGGAGCGGACACTCCCAAACTTAACCCCTTCCAAGCTTTTTGGATCAGATTTGGCTTTCAGCTGATCAGAGCTTTCTGTAGAGAGGAGGGGGATGGGGGGGAAATGCAGCCCCTCACCTGCATTCTATGGATGGACACTGGATAATAAGAACAAATCACAGCAAACACTAAACACACACTATAACGTATAAAGCACACATGTAAGTCTGCAGGGTAGACCAGGGATGAAAAGTACCATGTCCTTGTGTGAAACGAGGTGCAGGTGTCTGTCGCCTTGTATGTCCCCCTCGGTTCATCACAGCAACTACCTTTAAGTCCAATACCAAAGTTTTCAGCTTATTTAACAGTCTGGGATGTGGCACAGTGTTAAAAGCCTTACTAAAATCTAGATAAGCCATGTCTACAGCTCCCCCCTTATCTAATACTTTACTGACCCAGTCAAAATATTCAATAAGATTTGTTTGACATGATCTTCCCCAGTGAATCCATGCTGCTTGGGATCCTGTAAGTTTCTGGATTTAAGATACTGTACAATTTGTTACTTTAACAGTGTTTTCATCAATTTCCCTGCTACAGATGTTAGACTCACTGGTCGGTAGTTTGATGCTTCTTCCCTAGTAATTAGTGACTGGTTGAATAATTTAATTAATGGTTTTGCCAGCACCTCTCTAAGCTCTTTTAGTATCCAAGGCTGTATCCCATCTGGCTACATAAACACCAAAAAGTTCACCTTTTGGCCGCTCCTCTGTACCGTACTCAGTTCGTAGTTAGATGTTCTCAGTTCATGGGGTAATGTCCAAAAGGTTTAAAATCCGATGGTAGAGGCACTGAAAGAGCGGAGGCTGAAGTCTCGGTGCTGCAGCGTGCACGCCACTGGCTCCAATGCGCTCCCGTGTTTACTTCCTGCTCAGGTCAGGAGAAACAATAGGACATCCACAGTGGAATGTCAGAAAAGCATGTAATAAAACTGATGATGCTCAAAAGTCTAAACACTTTTCCTTCAACGGGTTCAAATATGGTTGGGGAGTATTGCCTTGAGAAATACCTTTTTGGTCGAAACGCATTGGCCAGACTATTCTGTCACTTTTGGTTACCTCATCGCTCCCCAACCATATTTGAACCCATTGAAGGAAAAGTGTTCCTTAGCATTTGCATACATTGCTCTGAGAGGTTGCATTATGAATCTCCTATTTTTCTGTTTATTATTAATGCTTTTTATATTTTCTTCTCCATCAGTTGTTGAGGCTATATTCTCTGTCATTATTGACTGGCCACACAACACTTGTTGGTTGGGGGAGCAGCTATTTTCATTATTTGCATGACTGCCCCCCTCTCCTAGTTTAAATGTTTTCTAACAAAACATTCAAACTGCTCACTCAGAATATCTGATCCCACAGATGATGGGTGCAAGCCATCCCATCCCATCTATACAGGTTTCTGTTTTGCCAGATGGCATGGCTGTGTTTTATGAACCCAAATCTTTCCTAATGACACCACTTCCTAAGCCACAGATTAAAATCATGAATGTGCATCATTCTACCTTCTTCACATCTGTGTACTGGCAGCACTTCAGGAAAAAGTCACAGTATTTCCTTGCTCGCTGTCTTTATATTATTTAAAATGCGCTTTTTATCCCATGGAGCAGTAGCTCCCAGCAAGCACTTCACCTGATTCCTATTTTCAGAACCTCTATCCAGCTGGATACCCCTAAAAATAGAATCCCCCACAAGAAGTGCAGTCCTTCTCAGGGATTCATTATTCCTGCCATCAGGTTCCCTCAACACCTCATGTTCTACATTATCTGTTGTAATGCTCTCAAGCCCTCCAAGTGCTGCATATGAGTTTTGCAAGGACACAGCTTGTGCAATGTGTCCTTGTGCAACTGGAACCTTCTTACAAGTATTCCTCACCACAGTCCACCCAGTACGCCTCCTGGGAACTCTCTGAGGCAATGGTGGCATCAAGGAAGCAGACATCCTGCATAGCTCACCATGCATTCTAGCTATCTCATCCTGCAAAAAAGACATCTTCTGACAAATTGGTTAACACCTGAGTTTCCAAGTAGTTTCCCGCAAAACAAAAGCATCACAACCACTGCAATGCACAAGACCAGACATTGTAGAAGCAAACTTCACTACAAGAACAGATAATATAAATGGGCCCAAATTCAGCCCAGATCCTGTTACAACTCCTAGATGCTTGCAAAATCAGTGCTTAGAAAATCAGGCAGTAAAAAGCAGGCAAGTTACACCTTTGCAGGTTTAAACTTTACCCCCCTTTAAATAACACACAAAGTGAACTAATAAATTACCACAGCCCAAGCAATTAGCACAGCTGACCAATTATCTAACAAGAGAAAAAAAACAAATTCTTTTAAATTTAACCAGAGAAATTATACAAAATAATACAAACAATAAATAATAATATGCTACAAACCTAAACTGAAGCACAGAAATTAAAAACACAAAACACTAAATTATTATACAGTAAATATAAAATAAAAGCAGAATACTACACAACTGCACAGGCAGTATTGAGGTACATGGGCAGTATTGGGGCGTGTAGTCTGAGGGTATGCTGGCAGTATTGGGGCATGTAGTCTGGGATACACAGGCAGTATTGGGGTGTGTAGTCTTTGGGTATGCTGGCAGTATTGGGGTATGTGTTTGTGGGATACATGGGCAGTATTGGGGTGTGTAGTCTGGGTATATGCTGGCAGTATTGGGGCATATGGACTTGGGGCACACGGGCAGTATTGGGGTACACAGGTATGTCACTGCTGCCGCTCTCTTGCAGGGTTATGGACTGTTTGGACACTGCGTCGTGCTCTTCATCACCTATAACATCCATTTCCACTCCCTCTTCTATGTCTTCTGGATGGTGATTGGTGGCCTGTCTACGCTGCGCATGGTGAGAGTCATTGCCGCGGACTCCTTTGCTTCGGTCACATGGACCCAGGATGACTGTTCTCTGTCTCCCTGTAGGTGGCGGTGTTGCTGTCTCGCACTGTGGGTCACACTCAGCGGCTGATCCTCTGTGCTTCCATCGCGGCTCTGCACATGCTCTTCCTGCTCTACCTGCACTTTGCCTATCACAAGGTTGTAGAAGGTAAGAACCGTAACACAGACAGCGGCACTGCGAGGAGCACCGTTGTATAATGTCATAGGGAGGGATGGTCACTGCGAGAAGGACCGCTGTATAATGTCATAGGGAGGGACTGTCACTGCGAGGAGCACCGCTGTATAATGTCATAGGGAGGGATGGTCACTGCGAGAAGGACCGCTGTATAATGTCATAGGGAGGGATGGTCACTGCAAGGAGCACCACTGTATAATGTCATAGGGAAGGATGGTCACTGCGAGGAGCATCGCTGTATAATGTCATAGGGAGGGACGGTCACTGCGAGGAGCATTTCAATGGGAGCACAAAATGCCCTCTAGTGGTAGACCGGGGTACTGATGTTGGTCTTTTTGTCCCCTGTGCAGGTATTCTTGACACACTGGATGGACCGAACATGCCGCCTCCTTTCCAGAGAGTCGCCCGGGATTTATCAATTGGCACCAACTCTGTCCTCAATGCCACCATGGCACAGATCCCGTCCGCCCACTCGCACTGACCGCGCAGGAAAGCCCGAGGCTCCCAGACTCCTCCAATTACCTGGCTCAGAAATGGCCCCTTCAGTGCCCGGCGGCTCGGGCAGGGAGATATGGGGGGATGGGGTCACTGTAATGTCTGCCGGGCCTTTACCCTCCCCTTCCATGGTTTTATTCCGCACTTTCTCCTCTGTATTCAGTAACTACCAGAAAATAAAGCTGCAAGTGTTACCGTCTGTGCCGCCTCTTCCTGTGCCGCACTGTGCCATCACCGCGCTCGCCGTCTGAACACATACATACACAGTAGAGATTATCACGGACTGACTTGCGCTCACCGTCTCCTCACACGCTGCACTCACCGACTCCATATACGCTGCCCTCACCATCCCCTCATGCGCTGCCCTTGCCGTCCCCTCGTGCCACCTACACCGTCTCCACACACGCCGCCCTCGCCGTCTCCACACACGCCGCCCTCGCCGTCTCCACACACGCCGCCCTCACCTCACACACATCTATACATGCACACACAGTAGAGATTATCACGGATTGACTTGCGCTCACCGTCTCCTCATACACCACCCTCGCCTTTAACACACCGCCCTCACCTCACACACCGCCCTCACCTATAACACACTTCACTCACCGTCTCCATACACGCCGCCCTCACGTCACACACATCTCTACATGCACACATACATACCCAGTAGAGATTATCACGGATTGACTTGCGCTCACCGTCTCCTCACACACCACCCTCACCTATAACAAACCGCCCTCACCTCACACACCCCACTCACCGTCTCCATACACACTGCCCTCACCGTCTCCTCACACACCGCCCTCGCCATCTCCACACACGCTGCTCTCACCTCACACACATCTATACATGCACACATACATACATACACAGTAGAGATTTATCACGGACTGACTTGGGCCGGTATCCACTCTGGGTTCCCGGGGACGTGATAGTGGTGATTCAGCTAGGTAGCGGTCAGTGGGCAAAGGAATAGATATGAACTGGTGCAGACTTGATGTGGACTGGAAATAGAGCAAAACTTGACTGAACCTGGACTGAGCTAGGAGTGGAACTGAAGCAAGACTTGACTTGGGGTGGACCAGGTGACATGAACTGGAACAGGGTTAGACATGAAAACTAAAGAAAACAACATGAATCTTACATTCCAAATTGCACGCATGTCCATAGCTATGCAAATGGATATATAAGGAGGTTGTGGGCGCACACCTATAAATATCACAGAGCCAGTTGCAAAGATAGCTTTAAAAATATATTATTTAATGATACATATAAATAATCTAGGCGAAAATATCACAACACAATAACAATGTGTCTTACACAGACAACACATCACACAGAATATGAAAATGAACGAGGCGTGTGGCTTCCTGTCTAAAGGTCTGGAGGCTGTCACCCTGCCAGGCTGTGCCTATCCCTCCCTTACCTCTAGTGCAAACGTAGCCACTAAGCCTCCTGGTCAGTCACAAAATGAACAAATTGATGATCTGGTCCTCCGGTGCGTGGATAACAAATGTGAACCTTTGACTCCCATAGCAAAACATTTTAACACCTTTCATAATCTAATCCAAGTGGTCTAAAGGCTTTTGTCCTCAAGAAACTTATACCCTGTTTACGTGGTGGAGATTTAAACTGCGTTTTATTGCAGAAGGAAGCACGCTGGATTTACTTATTACATTCAGTTTATCTGCGTGGACTAAGTGAAAATATTTCATACACTTCTTTTTTTTATGATATCAACTCTTTTTATATATCGTTTCTGTTATGAATTTTAAATTAATTGTTGGACGGTACATGCTGGAGAATTTGTTTAAAAAAAAACTATGGAGATTTATGAGTCCATATACATCATGATATAAAATCCATATATGTGTCCATTTAAATATGATCCAGAGATATATCTTTTATATCATTTCAAAAATGCATAATAAGATATATATAAAATATACTCTTTAAATTAGCTTTCTTACAATCTGGAATTTATCATAATTGATATGTCACTAAATATGTTGATACTTTGTAAGTTTATATTTTTACTTCAGTTTACGCACTTAATGTGTGCTACATGGTGCATAATCTGCAAATATGATGGAAACTATATGAACTTGTGTATATAGAATTTATTGAGAGTATTTAAATGCATGTCCCCTTTAAGAACAGCGTCCGATCTGAGATGTATTGTAACTTTAAGTGCAATTCATGTGCAAACCTTTGATTGATATTTGAATGACTGCCGGTTAGATACTAAAATTCCCTTGCATTTGTATAGGGATTTTATATCATTTTGTCTTTCATTTTTATAATTACCACAGGTGGGATTAACTGTGATTATCACATGTATACCTGCTAGCCCTGGATAGGTCAATTCATTCATTCAGTCGTTCATTTTCATATTCTGTGTGACACATTGATATACATTGCTATTGTGTTGTGATATTTTCACCTATTTTGTTATTTATATGTATCATTAAATAACATATTTTTAAAGCTATCTTTGCAATTGGCTCTGTGATATTTATAGGTGCGCACCCACAACCTCCTTATATATCCATCTGCATAGCTATGGACATATGTGCAATTTGGAATTAAGATTCATGTTGTTTTCTTTAGTTTGCTATTCAAATTTTTAGGAATGTCCGTTTGCAGCACCCTATGCCTGACATGTAATAATACTATAGATATTTATATATACTTGATCAGTGCAATATAGAAAAATCTTTTTGTTCTTAGACTTGACCTGGGCTGGAGCAGGTGACATGAACTGGAACAGGGTTAGACTTGACCTGGGCTGGAGCAGGTGACATGAACTGGAACAGAGTTAGACTAGACCTGGGCTGGAGCAGGTGTCATGAACTGGTACAGGATAGACAGTCTGTAGACAGCTGAGGTCTTGAGGCTGAAGCAATACTCTGCAGGCTGTTGAACAAGATTGACAGTCTGCAACAGCAGAGGCCTTGAAGCTGGAGCAATACTCTGCAGGCTGTTGAACAAGATAGACAGTCTGCATCAGCAGAGGCCTTGAAGCTGCAGCAATACTCTGCAGGCTGTTGAACAAGATAGACAGTCTGCAACAGCAGAGGCCTTGAAGCTGGAGCAATACTCTGCAGGGTCTTGAACAGGATAGACAGTCTGTAGCAGCAGAGGTCTTGAAGCTGGAGCAATATTCTACAGTCTGTTCTCTGCTGGCAAGGGTAATCAGACAGGCTGCAAGCTGAAGCCTGAAATCAGAGTTCTCACAAGAAGTAAGTCAGGAACCAGGCACCCTGAGTGAACAAGTTGTTCTGGCACTGAGTGCTCTGGGTTTAAACAGTGTCCCTGACCTGGATTGTACAGACAGATCATGTGTTTCTCCTGGCTTGCTGCTGCAGATCATGTGCTTCTAGCTAGTTCCTGGTTGGCTGCTGTAGATCATGTGCACAGATCCAAGATGGCAGTGCCCATGCACTGGAGGACAGAAGCGTTTGGTGCCAGCAATACACAGGGATGCATGTGGTGGACATCATGGCTGGAGCTGCCACTACTGAGAGTGGCACCTCCCTGGAGGCAGAGAGCAGGCACGCCTGGAGAGAGACACTGACAGGCGGCTCTTGACGCGTTAAGTCCTGCATTTTGTGACAAGATTGTGTTAAAGAAGCGCAGCCATTTCTTTTGCTACTGTTTAGTTTCATTTGGGAGTCTGACCACTCCCCAAACATGGCCGCTGCAGGCTATTCAAATGCAGGTAGTGTCTTAACAGAGACCTCCTGTGTACACATATAGCAAATGGATAGGGACTCACCTACAGGAGGTGCCTTGACGCTGGGCAGGTGAGCTTAAACCAATATAGCTATATTGTGAACTAAACCCCCTTTTTATTGCAGACACATCACTTAGTGTTATTTAATGTATGTTTGGAGCGCCGGACCTCTTTTGTTCCTTGTATTTACATTGTGGTCACTTTGGTCCTTGGCTGCACCCCTATATTTATATATACACTTGCACATATTTAATTTGTTGGATAGAAGCGCAGCCATTTCTTTTGCTACTATTAAGATTGTGTTAAACCGACAGATCCGGGTTTTGGGGTTCCGTTTTGAATCGGGGTACAGCTCGGATCTTTCCGCCAAGTTCGGATCCCAAATCAAGGCATAACGTCCTTTTCCCGGAAATGTCGGATCACACAGTTATACATTCCGCAGACTGAAATCTCTTGTTATTTGAGCGCACTCTTGTGATTGGAGAGCTCAGAAGCGCGGATCTCGCATGTTCGTGAGGATTTATATGGCTCTTTTGTGATACTGGAGCCATTTTACACAGAATATTGGTGGCGACAAAACGTTCTGCGCTGCTGACTCTATGCAATTATTAACGCGCAAACACAAACTGAGGGCGCAAAATACACCAGCAGCCCACTAAATATACAAAGACACAGCGCACCACCACACCATCCCTCTTAAAGACTGCACATATGCAATCTACGTAAGCAAAGATACGTAGATTAAGTAAAAAATGAACTACGCATGTGCAGTAGTCAAAATCCCTCCTCACACCATCTCACCATCCCTCCATACACCATCTCTCTTCACACCATCTCTCTTCACACCATCACACCATCCCTCCTCACACCACATCTCCTCACACCATCCCTCCTCACACATCGCACCATCTCTCCTCATACCACCCCTCACACCACATCTCCTCACACCATCACACCATCCTTCCTCACACCATTACACCATCCCTCCTCAAACCACATTTCCTCACAGCATCCCTCCTCACAGCATCCCTCTTCATACCACATTTCCTCACATTGGGGTAGATCCTGAACTATGTCCGTCTTCCATAGACGGACGTAATTCACTGAACAATAGCTACTGCGCATGCGTAGTAGCTATTGTATGTAATCTGTGTACCGCATATACGCAGTCTACGTATCGAAACGATACGAAGATTACGTACAATAGCTACTACGCATGCACAGTAGCTATTGTTCAGTGAATTATGTCAGTCTATGGAAGACGGACGTAGTTCAGGATCCGGCCCATTATCCCTCCTCAAACCACCCCCCTCCTCATACCATCCTTCCCTCACACCAGACCGTATGAAGAGTACCGGATGTGTAACATATATGTCCAGTGTTTTGTGATTTTGACTGCACATGCATAGTCAATTTTTTACCTAATCTACGTATCTTTTGCTTAGGTAGATTGTGTATATGCGGTCTTAAAGACCGCATATACGCAATCTATGTAAGCAAAAGATACGTAGATTAGGTAAAAAATGTACTACGCATGCGCCGTAGTCAGAATCTCTCCTCACACCACATATCTTCACACCATCCCACCTCACACCACATCTCCTCTCACCATCCCTCCACACACCACATCTCCTCAAATCATCACTCCTCACACCAACACACCATCCCTCCTCACACCATCTTTCCACACACCATCACTCCTCATACCATCTCCCCTCACACCATCTCTCCCTCCTCACACCATCCCTCCCTCCTCACACCAGACCATATGCAGAGTACCGGATGTATAACATATATGTCCGGTGTTTTGCGTTCCCTTTTCTCACCATCCCTCCTCCACCCATCTCCCGCCTCACACCATCTCTCCTCACACCATCTCACCTTAAACCATCCTTTCTCACACCATCTCACCTCACACCACATCTCCTCACATCATCTCACCATCCCTCCCTCCACAAACCATCCTTCCACACACCATCCCCCCCTCCTCACACCATCACACCACCCCTACTTCCTCACACCATCCCTCCACACACCATCCCTCCTTCCTCACACCATCTTTCCCTTCTCACACTATCACACCATCCCTCTTCACACCATCCCTCCTCACACCATCTCAACATCCCTCCTCACACCATCTCAACATCCCTCCTCACACCATCTCTCCTCACACCATCCCTCCACACACTATCTTTCCACAAACCATTCCTACACACCATCACACCTCACACCATTTCTCCCTCCTCACACCATCCCACCATCCATCCTCACAACATCTCCCTCCTCAGCTCCTCCACTACCTGTCTGAACTACTCTTGTCACCTCGGATCCTGTCACCGTCTGTACGCATGTCCAGAGGGTCGCGACCTGCCACTTGCCTGCAGTCCATCCCCGGTATCGGGGGCTCTGGTAAATACCCAGCTCGTGGTCAGACTCCGCGCCTCTCTTTTTCCATGTCACACACCGCCTGTTGAAAATCTCATCCCCAGGTGTCAGGATCTCTGCGTGATAACGCCATCTCCATGTCCCCATCCTTCAACTAGTACCAGGAAGGCACACATTATTGGTGTGGCGCAGTATATGGCGGCACTACACACAACCTCAATAAGGGAATGTCAGATAGCTCCCTGCTATACCCTTGCACTATATACCTTTCCCCCTGCACTATATACCCCTGTCCCCGTTATATAACTCCCTCCCCTATGTTATAAACCCCCTTTCCCCGTGTTTTATACCCCTCTTCCCTGTGTTATACCTGCCCCTGTGTTATATATCCCTCCTGTGGTATAAACCCGTCTCCCCTGTGATATACCTACACCCGTGTTCTATATCCCTCCTGTGGTATAAACCCGTCTCCCCTGTGGTATACCTACACCCGTGTTATATATCCCTCCTGTGGTATAAACCCGTCTCTCCTGTGGTATACCTACACCCGTGTTATATATCCCTCCTGTGGTATATACCCCTCCCACTGTCTATTTGACCCAGCTGTCGGCGAACAAAAGTCCTATCAGCGCCTTTAATTTAACGTCTGTATTAAAGGCGTGGTGGTGGGCGTGGCTATACGGTGACGCGCTTGTTGCCATAGAAACAGGACGGCATCACCGGAGACGAGCGGAAGAGCTGGAATCGGCCAATGCACCGGGTAAGAGCCGCCTCAACCTGCTCCCGTACCGGGTAATTACCCGCCCTCCTCTGCCTGGGTATTAGTAAGGTTGGTCATTACTGAGGCAACTCCTGGGATAATACTGGGTGATAGTGGGGAATTAGTCTGGTATTATATTGGGGTATTATAGCGGGGTATTTCTATTGTATTATAATGGGCTATTATAGCGGGGTATTTCTGGTGTATTATAGTGGGGTATTATAGCAGGGTATTATAGATCGTTATTAGCTGGGTATTATAGTGGTATTACAGTGGGGTATTACAGTGGGGGTATTTTAGCAGGGTATTATTGTTGGGTATTTTAGCAGGGTATTAGCGGGGATCCTCCTCCTCCCCTACCCGCCCTCCACGTTTATTTGCCCTCTCTGTGCCCTAGGGGGCGGTGTACAGGACGCCATGTTGCCGGGCTCCATCCAGATGTCGGGGGAGACGCTGTCTGGGGCGGAGGTGAAGGGGGTGTGCGAGGGTCTGGCGGAGGGCAGCGTTCGCCTCCTCTCCCTGCGTGGATGTCATCTCTCTGACAGGGACTTTGCCCGGCTGTGTCAAGGGGTGGCCCAGTCCCCCTCCCTGGTGCAACTCAACCTCAATCTGGGGGTGGTGTCCAGTGGGGCGCGGGTCCAGCAGCTGGCCCAGGGTCTGCAGGGTAACCGCTCGCTACACTCCCTCTTGTGAGTATACAGCCGCAGGTGAGTGTGTGCCAGGGGTCAGCCAGGTGGTAAGTGTCCGTCTGTCCTTCCTGCAGCCTCCATGGGAACCCGCTGACAGACACCGGCCTGTCTCTCCTCACCCCCGCACTGGCCGGGCACCCCTCCCTGCTGTCGCTGGACCTCGGGGACTGCATGCTGGGAGACGAGGGCATACGCATGATCTGCGGCCTCCTACCCCCAGATGGGGCCAAGCCAGGTGAGGCGCTGCTGTTTGTCTGTGTGTCTGTAGGGGGGCGCTGCTGTGTGTCTGTAGGGGGCACTGCTGTCTGTGTGTCTGTAGGGGGCGTTGCTGTCTGAAGGGGGCGTCAATCTGTCTGTCTTTAGGGGGTGCTGCTGTCTGTAGGGGGCGCTGCCATCTGTCTGTCTGTAGGGGGCGCTGCTGTCTGTCTGTATGGGGCGCTGTTCGTTGTCTGTCTGTAGGGGGTGCTGCTGTCTGTCTGTGTGTGTGTTTGTAGGGGGCGCTTCTGTCTGTGTGTCTGTAGGGGGTGCTGCTGTCTGTCTTTGCTTCTGTAGGGGGCGCTGCCCGCTGTCTGTCTTTAGGGGCGCTGCTGTCTCTGTCTGTCTATAGGGGATGCTGCTGTCTGTCTGTAGGGGGCGCTGCTGTGTGTCTGTAGGGGGCATTGCCCGCTGTGTGTCTGTAGGGGGCGCTGCTTTCTGTCTGTCTGTAGGGGGCCCTGCTCGCTGTCTGTAGGGGGCGCTACCCGCTGTCTGTCTGGCAGGGGGTAGCCGCTCATCCTGGTCTTCTTTGCAGGGCTGCGGGATCTGACTCTCTCAGCTAATCCGGCAATCTCCTGTGCCGGGTGGGCTCGCCTGGCTATTGCTGCTGCCCACAGCTCCCAACTACGAACCCTAAACCTGGACTACAACCCACTGGGTGAGAAGACCCGGATCCCGGTGTGAGGTGTAGAGTGTATGGAGGAGGCGCAGGAGGAGGGGTTATGTCACTTCGCCTTCATAATGATTGTGTATAGCTGTGTTATTATTCTGCGGTGTAGGGGAGGGGTGGTTGTGTCAGGAGGATGAGGCGCAGGAGGAGGGGGCTATGTCACCTCTCATGCATAATGATTGTGTATAGCTATATTATTCTTCTCCGGTGTGTCATTGTGTCTGCGCAGGAGATCACATTGCCTCCATGTTGGCGGTGTGTGTGGCGTCCAGCCGGACCCTGGAGGTGCTGGATTTGGAGGGGACGGGACTCAGTAATCAGTCGGCTCAGGTAAGTGACATTGTGTGGCAGTGCTGCGTTCATGTCCCCCTCCACCATCCCTGTGACAGCACGGCCGCAGAGAAATAAACCTATAATCCTAAATCCTATATTAATTTCCTGTCATGTGACTAGATTACAATAGCCAATGAGGTGACTAATATGCAACTCCCAATCATGTCTCCGGTATACAACATACTGGTGTACATTGTCCGATCACATGCCTAGTATACAACATACAATCATGTCTCTGATGACTGGTATACAAGCCTGTGCTGATTCATTGGCTGATTTGCATTGTTTTCCTGGTGGCTGCGTACTGCTCGGCCCACTCTCGGTCACGTCTGTTGAACCCGCTTTCTCCGGTCTTCACCCTGATCATATATATTTAGCGTCTACCCTGATATCAGCTGGCATCACGTAGGGAGCTGGTAAAAATTGCGCCGGTGACCTTGGTATTACTGGAGTCCATAGAAGAGGCAAGGTGTCATCCAGACATAGAGAAAAGACGATAGTGGACTATAGGCCTGTCGCTGGGGGCCTGTATTAGACGTAGGCTATACCCCAACCCAAAGGGGAACAGTTATGAGTCCTAGAGATCACCTATTGGTGGCACCCTGCAGATGCACCCCCTTCCTTCCAGCCTGGGTCCTCCGGGATGGTGCTCTGCCCACTATGGGCCCCCTAAACATACTAGTAATAGGGGTGACCCAGATCAGGACTTGTAGATGGTAAATAGTCCTCAGGGACTGAAAGATGACCCAATCCTGACAGGGGACTTCCCTCTGCCTCCACCACATCTCTGTCTTGTCTTCTGCCCCATCTACCTGGACACTGTGCATATACTGACCACAGTGCCCCCTGTACCCCTGTAGATCCTCCTGGACATGGTACAGAACTATCCCACCCCCCTGAGATCTCTCGTCCTCTCAGAGAATAAGATCAGCATGGAAGTTCAGCGGCGGATTGCGGACCTTCTCTCAGAGGGGGAGGATGAGGACGACAGTGAGGGCCACAAGCCGCCTAAGAGAGAACGAGGACTCAACAACGATCCAGGTAGAGTCCCAAATCAGGTCCAAAGTGTGGGAGGAGGAAGTGGTCTGTACAGAGAGGAGTGTGAAGGATGGTGGAGGAGGAAGTGGTCTGTAGAGATAGGAGTGCGAAGGATGGTGGAGGAGGAAGTGGTCTGCACAGGTAGGAATATGAAGGGGGAGGAGGAATGTGAAGGATGGGGGAGGAAGCAATGGTCTGCACAGGGAGGAATATGAAGGTTGGGGGAGGAGGAAGTGGTCTGCACAGGGAGGAATATGAAGGATGGGGGAGGAGGAAGTGGTCTGTACAGGGAAGAATATGAAGGATGGGAGGAGGATGTGGTCTGTACATTGAGGAATGTGAAGGTGGAAGAATGAAGTGTTCATTGCAGGGAGAAATATGAAGGATGGGGGGAGGAGGAAGTGGTCTGTACAGGTAGGAATATGAAGGGGGAGGAGGAAGTGGTCTGTATAAAGAGGAATATGAAGTTTGGGGAGAGGAGGAAGTGGTCTGTACAGGGAAGAATATGAAGGATGGTGGAGGAGGAAGTGGTCTGTATAGAGAGGAAAATGACGTTTGGCGAGAGGCGGAAGTGGTCTGTACAAGGAGGAATGTGAAGGGGGTAGTGGTCTGTGCTTGGAGGAATGTGAAGGGGGAGTGGTCTGTGCTGGGAGGATTGTGAAGGGGGTAGTGGTCTGTGCTGGGAGGACTCTGGGACGTAACACTACATATTGTTTATGGTTGAGGTTGTGGGTGACATGTGACATTGTGATTGGTTATTCCTCGTCCTCAGGTCCTGGTCCTCACAGAGTCCTCCTGACTTCTGGCCTTGGTGACAGTCTTCTCGCAGAGACAGAGATGTGACTGGCAGCACATTCCCCCTGGGACAGGCAGAGTATTTATTGATATTGAGTGTTGTTTATGGACCAAGGGCTTTCTCGGGTCTGGTCCACATCCTTGTATTGATGAGATTTTATATATAAAGATACATTATTTATGTGGCTGCACATGGGGTTCAACCCCAGCACTTTACACTGGACATCCCCAGCTTCACCACCTCTCTCTGCCACAAGGGGGCAGCAACATCATGCACAGACTCCACGAGGATAAGCACAAGATACAGAGCATTCAGCACAAGAGGGACTGCTGCTTCCCCACCCCCTGGGGCCAGAGAGGGGAAGGGGCAACGCATGGGAGAGACGCTCATCCTACAACCCCTCATTAAAGATTATTATTGCACAGAAGTATTCAGCTCTATTTGTATTTATTCTGTCACTGCTCCTGACACACTCTGTGCTGCTGTGACCCTGCTCCTCCCACTATATAACACATCACTCATCTCCTGATATACTCTGTGCTGCTGAGATGATCGTTGGGATCAGTCAATCTTGGAAGCAGGCGACAAAATTACTTTTAAAATAGTTTATTTCTTGGAAAATAGACGTCAGCTCTGAAAAATGTCAGAAAATAAATCTACGAGGGGTTAACAGTCAGAGAATCGGGAGATTTAGGAGCATCAGAAATGTATTAAGGGGTAACACTGCGCGGGTAGAAAAATAGAGAGAAATGTCTATAGATGAGAACCAGCCCACAGGGGGCGCCACCACCATGCAGGACAACAGAAAATGATATAACGCACACAACACACGTGCCTGGGGCAGCGAGAGGGGGAGGTGGGGACCCCGGACGGAGGATGGAATGTGGGCTGAGAGGACAAAACGCAGTCTATTGGGACCTCGGCTTCGCTTACTTTGATCTGTGCTCCACCTTCTCATACCATACCCACAGATCTTTGCTTCACATTCCTTAGCTCCTCCCTCTACCTAAGCTGTTCCACCCCCATTTCTCAGCTCCTCCCTCTACCCAAGACTGTTCCCACCCGAATTTCTCAACTCCTTCCTCTACCTAAGGCTGTTCCCACCCCAATTTCTCTGCTCCTCCCTCTACCTAAGGCTGATCCCACCCCAATTTTTCACATCCTCATTAGCCAAGGCTGATCCCACACCGATTTCTCAGCTCCTCTCTCCCTGAGGCTGTTCCACCCCTATTCCTTAGCCCCTCCCTCTACCTTAGGTCGTTCCATCCTTATTTATTAGCCCCTCCCTCTACCCGAGGCTTTTCCGTCCTCATTCCTTGGCTGTTCCAACCCTATTCCTTAGCTCCTCCCTGTACCTGAGACTGTTTCACCCCTATTCCTCATCTCCTCCCTCTACCTGAGGCTGTTCCACCTCCATTCCCTAGCTCCTCCCTCTACCTGAGGCTGTTCCACCCCCATTCCCTAGCTCCTCCCTCTACCCAAGGCTGTTCCAACCTCCAGTTTTACTTGAAGGTGCCACCAACTTCTCTGTAACTTCGTGCGTCTGATATTTGTCATCCCCCCGCGCCGGTCACTGTCCGCCTCCTGCTTTTTAAAACCATCTCAATTCATCGGTGATCAAGGAGCGGAAATGGGGCCAGAGGACGGAGTAAGAAGGGGCTCGGGGTCACCCACCTCCTGTAATACCCTCTTGTGACTGCAGACATAAGAGCATCCTGCATAGAGGTGGGCCTCCTAGTTCAGTAAGTTGCCCTGTTCCTGTGCCCGGGTCAGGCTGTCCTTGCGGTGTAGATGGTGGACCCCCATCCTCTTGGGGCTGCGATGCGGCCGTCCGCTGGGTGGCTTCTCCCCGAAAGTCTCCAGCTCCTGTTCTTCAGGGGTCTCTTGGATGTCCTCCTCCTCCTCCTCCATTTCCTGACACATGACGGGCAGCTCCTCTGCGTCTTCCTCTTCCTCCACCGCTCCGGACAGCAGGTCCTGCGCCTCCTCCTTGGAGAAGTCCTTGCCGTACTCGCTGGGCAGCTGGCCTTTCTCGGAGAAGGCTTGGGCCACGCGGCTGAGCTCCTGCATGGATTGGCTGAACCTCTGTTGTAGCTCCAGCGCAGTGTCTCGGCTGAATGACGTGCGGAGCGCCACGGACCCCTCCGTGCTGGGCGCCGCTTTCTCCACAAACATCCTCTGCCAGTTCGCCAACATGTCCTCCTCCGAGCTAGCAGAGCTGGGCGCGGTGCTGCTTAATGGGGAGCGGGCAGGGTTGTCGGCGCTCCTGGCCCGCTGCGGGTAGCTGCCGGAGGACGCTGGGCTATTTGGGACGGTGCGATGCCGGTTAGGGCTCCCCTCCTCGCCCGTCACCAGGCTGAGTGAGATGGCCTGCCGCGTGGCGTAGGTGCAGTTGGGCAGCGGGCTGTTTTTGGGGATCTGCACCTTCTCATCGGAGAACTCGATAACCTTGCGCCCCGGAAACATGTGGTGCGGGGGAGGTGGGGTTGGGTAGGGGCTCAGTTTCTCGAATGTGGGCGGCTCGTCGCTGTTACTGTCCAGGCTCCCCTGTGGTTGGAGGACCCCGTTCTGCTGCTGACCGGGGCCACTCATGTCTACGTGGACAAAGAAATCCTCCGCCGTGGGGCCGCTACCACTGCTTGATGTGGCCGAATTCAGGATAAGCGATTCTGGCTTCTCCAGGACACGGGCAATAACAGACGTGGGCACCACATCCGCATGAGACAGGCCCGGTGGAGGAGTGTCCTGGCCAGAGCCCGGAGAGGAGTCATGGAGGTGCTTCCTGACCATGTCCTGCAGCTTATACGGTAACTGCAGGAAGAGAAGCCATGCTCACGTCAGCCACACCGTCCATGCCACAGACCCCAATTACGTCAGACGCGTCCTCCGTGTCACAGACGCCAGCCACGCCCACTGTCACAAACACCAATCACGTCAGCCACACTCTCCTTGTCTCACGTCAGCCATGCCCCCGCTTCAGACACCAATCATGTCAGCCACGCCCCCTGTGTCACAGACATCAGCCACACCCTTCGCGTCACACAGACCCCAATCATGTCAGAAATGCACTCTGTGTCACAGACGCCAGCCATGCCCTCTAAGTCAGACACCAATCATGTAAGCCACATCCTTTGTGTCACACAGACCCCAATAATTTCAGCCACGTATCAGTGTCACACAGACGCCAATCACACCAGCCACGCCCTCCATGTAACACAGACCCCAATTATGTCAGCCACACCATCTGTGTCACACAGACGCCAATCACACCAGCCATGCACTCCATGTAACACAGACCCCAATTATGTCAGCCACTCCCTCCATGTCACACAAACCCCAATTATGTCAGACCTGCGTTCCATGTCACAGACACCATTCATGTCAGCCACGCCCTCCATGTCACACAGATGCTAATCACACCAGCCACGCCCTCCGTGTCAGATGCCAGCTACGCCCTCCGCGTCACACAGACCCCAATCACGTCAGCTACGCCCTCAATGTCACACAAACCCCAATCACGTCAACCACACCCTCTGTGTCACAGATGCCAATCACGTCAGCTACGCCCTCCGTGCCCTAGACGCCAATCACACTCTCCATGTCAGACGCCAGCCACACCCTGCGTCACAGACACCAATCACGTCAGCCATGCCCTCCGTGTCACAGACGTCAACCATGTAAACCACGCTCCTCAGTGTCACACAGACGCCAATCACACCAGCCACGCCCTCCGTGTCAGATGCCAGCCACGCCCTCCATGTCACACAGACCCCAATCACGTCAGCCACACCATCTGTGTCACACAGATGTTAATCACATTAGCCACGCCCACTATGTTACACAGACCCCAATTATGTCAGCCACGCCCTCTGTGTCACACAAATGCCAATCACATCAGCCACACCCTCCATGTCACAGACGCCAATCACGCCCTCGTGTCACAGATGCCAGCCATGCCCTTCATGTTACATAGACTCCAATCATGTCAGCCACGCCCTTCATGTTACACAGACCCTAATCACACCCTCCGTGTCCTAGACGCCAATCACACCAGCCACGCTCTCCATGTCACAAAGACCACAATCAAAGTTACAAAGTTACGCCATCTGTGTCACACAGACCCCAATTATGTCAGACACCCTCCGGGTCACAGACGGCAATCACGTCAGCCATGTCCTGTGTTACACAGACGCTAATCACACCAGCCACACCGTCCGTATCACAGATGCCAATCACACCAGCCATGCCCTCCGTGTCAGACGCCAGCCACGCCCTCCGTGTCACACAGACCTTAATCACATCAGATGCCAATCACTTCAACCACGCCCTACATGTCACACAGACGCTAGTCATACCAGCCACTCTCTCCGTGTCAGACTCCAGCCACGCCCTCCACATCACACAGACCCCAATTATGTCAGCCACGACCTCCGTGTCACACAGACGCCAATCACACCAGCTACGCCCTCCGTGTCACACAGACGCCAATCACACCAACCACGCCCTCCGTGTCTCACAGACGCCAATCACACCCGCTACGCTCTCCGTGTCACAGATGCCAGTCACACAGATGGCAATCACGTCAGCCACGCCCTCCGTGTCACAGACGGCAATCACATCAGCCACGCCCTCCGTGTCAGACGCCAATCACACCAGCCATGCCCTCCGTGTCACAGACGCCAATTACACCAGCCATGCCCTCACACACACTGAGTGACACACAATACTCACATCTGCAAATTTATGGTTCCTGAAATGAGACTTGTTGCACTTTAGCAGCTGGACGGCCAGGTTACAGTCTTGTCGATAGCGCTCCTGTGACAGGCGAGAATTCCAGTGACTCCGTCACCCTTTACAACAGCCTGCGACCAACCCCCAATGCCCCTCACTGACCACACCCCCACCTGCCCATCACCAACCACACCCCCCAACTGCCCCTCACCATCCACACTCCCTGGACCACCCTTCACCAACCACACCCCCCAACTGCCGCTCACCAACCACACCTCCACCAACCAC
>WWET01001847.1:161655-172396 GCA_011038615.1 Limnodynastes dumerilii | reverse complement strand
GGGGGGGGCAGACGTACCCAGGAATAGTGAGGGTCAGCGGGGGGAATATTCACCTGACGTCGTGGTCACGGCAGCTGCCATTCAGAGAGATAACGGCGGACGATGTCCTGCATGTAATCTATAGTACTGGAAGCAGCATCCAGCCTGTGACAGGAGAATATCCAGGTAATTATACACCTGTCTCCAGCCTCCCCTCCTCCACCACCTGCCACTCTCCCTACATGCCCAGGCTGCCATATGCACCTCCACGCAGGGCCAGCAGAGGGAGCTCCTCTCGAGGTAGACAAAGGCTGTGTATCAGGTGACGCAGAGCGTGCCACCCCTCCTCCACCCACTGTCTGATGCCCCCAGGCCTCCAGGTGTATCACAGCTGCCCCGCCCTTTCCATGTCTTGTAGAAATACTTGTGCCCCGAGGATAGAAACACCGTGCGGCCGTGTGACTTGTAGCTTCAGGAATGTGAGGGGGAAAACACTTAGCAGCCGCCCACGTCCTGACAAGACACGGCTGGTAATCCGAGCAGAGAGGAATGAGGCCAGCGGGAGAGCACAGGGGAGACGCCAGGGCCGTCTACTCCATATACACCCCACAAGAGAACCACGCACCCTCCATATACACCCCACAAGAGAACCACGCACCCTCCATATACACCCCACAAGAGAACCACGCACCCTCCATATACACCCCACAAGAGAACCACGCACCCTCCATATACACCCCACAAGAGAACCACGCACCCTCCATATACACCCCACAAGAGAACCACGCACCCTCCATATACACCCCACAAGAGAACCACGCACCCTCCATATACACCCCACAAGAGAACCACGCACCCTCCATATACACCCCACAAGAGAACCACGCACCCTCCATATACACCCCACAAGAGAACCACGCACCCTCCATATACACCCCACAAGAGAACCACGCACCCTCCATATACACCCCACAAGAGAACCACGCACCCTCCATATACACCCCACAAGAGAACCACGCACCCTCCATATACACCCCACAAGAGAACCACGCACCCTCCATATACACCCCACAAGAGAACCACGCACCCTCCATATACACCCCACAAGAGAACCACGCACCCTCCATATACACCCCACAAGAGAACCACGCACCCTCCATATACACCCCACAAGAGAACCACGCACCCTCCATATACACCCCACAAGTATACCCCCCGTATCCTTCATACCCCCCCCCATACACACCATGTACCCTCCATACACACCCCACAAGAGAGCCACGTATCCTCCAAACACACCCTACAAGACAAACACATATCCTCCATACACATCCCACAAGAGAACCACGTACCCTCCATACACATACTACAAGAGAACCACGTACCCTCCATACAAAGCCCACAAGACAACCACGTACCCTCCATACAAAGCCCACAAGACAACCATGTATCCGCCATACACATCCTAAAAGAGAATCACGTACCCTCCATACACACCCTACAAGAGAACCATGTATCCTCCACACAAACCCCACAAGAGAACCATATATCCTTCATATACACCCTACAAGAAAACCAAGTATCCTCAATATACACCCTACAAGAGAACCACGTATCCTCCATATACACCCTACAAGAGAACCAAGTAACCTCAATATACACCCTACAAGAGAACCATATATCCTTCATATACACCACGTATCCTCCATATACACCCTACAAGAGAACCACGTATCCTCATACACACCCCACAAAGAACCACGTGCCCTCCATATACACCACGTATCTTAATCCACCCTACAAGAGAACCACGTATCCTTTATATACACCATGTATCCTCCCAATACACCCTACAAGTGAACAACGTATCCTCCATACACACCCTACAAGAGAACCACGTATCCTCCATAAACATCCTACAAGAGAACCACATATTCTCCATACACACCCTAAAAGAGAACCACGTATCCTCCATATCCACCCTACAAGAAAATCACGTATCCTCCATATAAACCCTACAAGAGAACCACGTATCCTCCATACACACCCCATAAGAGAACCACGTATCCCCCATAGACACCCTACAAGAGAACCACGTATTCTCCATAGACACCCTACAAGAGAACCACGTATCCTCCATACACACCCTACAAGACAACCACGTGCCCTACATATACACCACGTATCTTCCATATACACCCTACAAGAGAACCACATGTCCTCCATAGACACCCTACAAAAGAACCACGTATTCTCCATATACACCCTACAAGAGAACCACGTATCCTCAATATACACCTTATAATAGAACCATATATCCTTCATATACACCACATATCCTCCATATACACCCTACAAGAGAACCATGTATCCTCATACACACCACACAAGAGAACCACGTGCCCTCCATATACACCACGTATCCTAATCCACCCTACAAGCGAACCACGTATCCTCCATACACCCAAGAGAACCACATATCATCCATATACACCCTACAAGAGAACCACGTATCCTCCATATACATTCTCCAAAAGAACCTTGTATCTGCAGCACACACCCTCTAAGAGAACTCTGTATCCTCCATCCACACCCGACAAGAGAACCACGTATCCTCCATATATACCACGAATCCTCAAACACACCCTACAAGAGAACAATGTATCCTCCATAACCACCCTACAAGAGAACCATGTATCCTCATACACACCCCACAAGCAAACCACGTGCCCTCCATATACACCGCGTATCCTAATCCACCCTACAAGAGAACCACGTATCCTCCATACACCCAAGAGAACCACATATCATCCATATACACCCTACAAGAGAACCACGTATCCTCCATATACATCCTCCAAAAGAACCTTGTATCTGCAACACACACCCTCCAAGAGAACTATGTATCCTCCATCCACACCAGACAAGAGAACCACGTATCCTCCATATATACCACGAATCCTCAAACACACCCTACAAGAGAACATAGTATCCTCCATAACCACTCCACAAGAGAACCACGTACCCCCCATACACACCACGTATCCTCCATACACACCCAAGAGAACCACGTATCCTCCATAACCACTCCACAAGAGAACCACGTACCCTCTATAAACACTCCCACAAGAGAACCACGTATAAACCCCAGAAGAGAACCACATACCCTCCATACACACAAAACAAAACAACCACGTATCCTTCATACACAACCCACAACAAAACCATGTATCTTCTATAAACACCCCTTAAGAGAACCACATATCCTCCATACACACCCTACAAGAGAACCATGTATCCTCCATATACACTCTATAAGAGTACCACGGGCCAGATTTACTAAGCTGTTTGGAAAAGTGGAAATGTTGCTTATAGAAACCAATCATATTTAACTCTCACTTTCTTTTTACATATTAGAGAATGTTAGCTAAAATCTGATTGGTTGCTATGGGCAACATCTCCACTTTTCTAAACCCGCAGCTTATACCCCGTTCAGATTACCATGAAAAAGCCGGGGTTTTCATGAAATTGCCGGCTTTCCTGAAAACCCCGGCTTTTTCTGGCAATGTGAACGGTGAAGCCGGGTCTCTTTAGCCGGGTCTCAGACCCGGCTAAAAAGAAGGGTTTTTGCCGGCTTTTTTAAAAGCTGGCTTTTTAGGCAGTGGCAATCTGAACACGGTATTAGTAAATCTAGCCCCACGTATCCTTTATACACACCATACAATTGAATCACATACTTTGTATATACACCATGTATCCTTCATATACACCCTACAAGAGAACCACATATCCTCCATATCCACCCTACAAGAGAAGCACGTATCTTCCATACACACCATGTATCCTCCATATCCACCCTACAAGAGAACCACGTATCCTCCATACACACCCCACAAGAGAACCATAATCCTCCACATACACCTTACAAGAGAACCACGTACCCTCCATTAACACCCCACAAGAGAACCACGTATCCTGCATACACACCCTACAAGAGAACCACATATCCTTCATACACAACCCACAAGAGAACCACGTATCCTTCATACACAACCCACAAAAGAACCACGTATCTTCTATAAACACCCAGAAGAGAACCACGTATCCTCCATACACACCCCAACAGAGAACCACGTGTTCTCCATATACACCCTACAAGAGAACCACGTACCCTCCATATACACCCTACAAGAGAACCACGTATGCTCATACACACCCCACAAGAAAACCACGTATCCTCCATATACAAGCAACAAGAAAACCACGTATCCTCCATAAACACCCTACATGACAACCATGTATCCTCCATACACACCCTCCAAGAGAACCATGTATCCTCCAAACACACCCCACAAGAGAACCACGTATCCTCCATACACACCCCACAAGAGAACGTACCCTCCATACACACCCTCCAAGAGAACCATGTATCCTCCAAACACACCCCCCAAGAGAACCACGTATCCTCCATATACAATCTACACGAAAACCACGTATCCTCCATAAACCCCACAAAAGAACCATGTTCCTCCACACACACCTTACAAGAGAACCACGTACCCTCCATATACACCCTACCAAAGAACCATGTACCCTCCATATACACCACGTATCCTCCATATACACCCACCCAAAAAAACCATGTATCCTCTATACACACCCTACAAGAGAATCACGTATCCTCCATACGCATCCTACAATCACACCGTGTCCTCCGTATACACCCTACAAGAGAACCACGTATCCTCCATACAATCCCTAAAAGAGAACAACGTATCCTCCATATCCACCCTACAAGAGAACAATGTATCCTCCATACAGAACCTACAAGAGAACCACGTATCCATAGACACCCCACAAAAGAACCATGTTCCTCCACACACACCTTACAAGAGAACCACGTACCCTCCATTCACACCCCACAAGAGAACCACGTATCCTGTATACACACTTTACAAGAGAACCGCATATCCTTCATACACAACCCACAAAAGAACCATGTATCCTTCATACTCAAACCACAAGAGAACCACGTATACTCCATATACACCCTACAAGAGAACCACGTACCCTCCATATACACCCTACCAAAGAACCATGTACCCTCCATATACACCACGTATCCTCCATATACACCCACCCAAAAGAACCATGTATCCTCTATACACACCCTACAAGAGAATCACGTATCCTCCATACGCATCCTACAATCACACCACGTGTCCTCCGTATACACCCTACAAGAGAACCACGTATCCTCCATACAATCCCTAAAAGAGAACCACGTATCCTCCATACACACCTCACAAGAGAACAACGTACCCTCCATACACACCACGTATCCTCCATACACACACTACAAGAGAACCACGTATCCTCCATATACACCCTACCAAAAAACCACATACCCTCCATATACACCCTACCAAAGAACCATGTACCCTCCATATAAACCACGTATCCTCCATATACACCCTATAAGAGACCCACGTATGCTCATACACACCACAAGAGAACCACGTATCCTCCATATACAATCTACAAGAAAACCACGTATCCTCCATAAACACCCTACATGACAACCACGTATCCACACACCCCACCCTCCATAACCCCCCACCCCCCCCCCCCCCAAGAGAACCATGTATCCTCCAAACACACCCCACAAGAGAACCACGTATCCTCCATACACACCTCACAAGAGAACAACGTACCCTCCATACACATCACGTATCCTCCATACACACACAAGAGAACCACGTATCCTCCATACACACCCTACAAGAGAATCCCGTATCCTCCATACGCATCCTACAATCACACCACGTTTCCTCCATACACACCCTACAAGAGAACTACGGATCCTCCATACAATCCCTAAAAGAGAGCCACGTATCCTCCATATCCACCCTACAAGAGAAGCACGTATCTTCCATACACAGCACGTATCCTCCAAATACACCCTACAAGAGAACAATGTATCCGTCATACACACCCTACAGGAGAACCACATATTCTCCATACACACCCCACAAGAGAACCATGTATCCTCCAAAAACACCCAAGAGAACCACGTATCCTCCGTACACACCCAACAAGAGAACAACGTACCCTCCATACACACACTACAAGAGAACGACGTATCCTTCATACACCCTACAAGAGAATCACGTACCCTCCATAACCACTCCACAAGAGAACCACGTACCCTCCATACACACCCTTACAAGACAACCACGTATCCTCCATGCACACCCTACAAGAGAACCACATATCCTCCATATACACCCTACAAGAGAACCACGTACCCTCCATATACACCATGTATCCTCCATACACCCCACAAGGGAAACACGTATCCTCATAGACACGCCACAAGAGAACCACGTATCCGCCATACACACCCAAAAGAACCATGTACTCTCCACATACACCCAAGAGAACCACATATGCTCATACACACCCCACAAGAGAACCACATATCCTCCATACACCCTACAAGAGAATCAAGTATCCTCCATATACACCCTACAATAGAACCACGTATCCTCCACATACACCCTACAAGAGAACCACGTATCCTCCATATACACCCTACAAGAGAAGCACGTATCTTCCATACACACCATGTATCCTCCAAATACACCCTACAAGAAAACCACGTATCCTCTATACACACCCTACAAGAGAATCATGTATCCTCCAAACACACCCCACAAGAGAACCACGTATCCTCCATACACACCCTACAAGAGAACCACTTATCCTCCATATACACCATACAAGAGAACCACGCATCCTCCATATAGACTCTACAAGAGAACCACATATCCTCCTTATCCACCCTACAAGAGAACCACGTATCCTCCATATACACCCTACAAGAGAACCACATATCCTCCATACATACCCTACAAGAGAATCACGTATCCTCCATACACAACTTACAAGAGAACCATGAATTCTCCATATATCCACCCTACAAGAGAACCACGTATCCCACATACACACCTTACAAGAGAACCATGTATCCTCCATATACACCCTTCAAGAGAACCATGTATCCTCCATACACACCATCCAAGCCAACCATGTATCCCCCATACACACCTTACAAGAGAACCATGTATCCTCCATACACACCCTAGAAAAGAACCACGTATCCTCTATATATACCCTACAAGAAAACCAAATATGCTCTATATACACCCTGCAAGAGAACCACGTATCAGTCATATACATCCTACAATCATACCACATATCCTCCATATACACCCTAAAATTACACATATCCTTTATGTACACCCTACAAGAGAACCACATATCCTCCATATACTACACCCCACAAGAGAACCACATATACTCCATACACACCCTACAAGAGAACCTTGTATCCTGCATATGCACCCCACAAGATAACCACGTAACCTCCATATGCTTCCAACAAGAGAATCACGTATACACTATATACACGCTACAAAAGAACCACATATCCTCCATATACATCTTACAAGAGAACCACATATCCTCCATATACACGCTACAAGAGAACCACATATATTCTATATACACCCTACAAGAAAACCACGTATCCATCATATACATCCTACAAGAGAACCATTTATCCTTTGTATATACCCTATAAGAGAACCACGTATCCTCCATATACACCCTACAAGAGGGCCACGTATCCTCCATACACACCCTACAAGAGAACCACGTATCCTCCATATACAACCTACAAGAGAACCACGTATCCACTATACACACCCTACAAGAGAACCACTTATCCTACAACAAACCTTACAAGAGAACCACTTATCCTCCATAAACACCCCACAAGAGAACCACGTATCCTCTATAAACACCAAAGAGAACCATGTATTCTCCATACACACCCTACAAGAGAACCCCGTACCCTCCATTTACACCACGTATTCTTCATACACATCCTACAAGAGAACTACATACCCTCCATACACACACCCTACAAGAGAATCACGTCCCCTTCATAACCACTCCACAAGAGAACCATGTACCCTCCATACACACCCCACAAGACAACCACGTATCCTCCATATATACCCTAAAAGGGAACCACGTATCCTCCATATACACCACGTATCCTCCATACACCCCACAAGGGAAACACGTATCCTCAGACACGCCACAAGAGAACCACGTATCCGCCATACACACCCAACAAAAGAACCACATACTCTCCATATACACCCTACAAGAGAACCACATATGCTCATACACACCCCACAAGAGAACCACATATCCTCCATACACCCTACAAGAGAATCAAGTATCCTTCATATACACCCCACAATAGAACCACGTATCCTCCACATACACCCTACAAGAGAACCATATATCCATCTATACACACCATACAAGAGAACCACATATCCTCTATACACACCGTACAATCACACAACGTATCCTCTATACACACCCTACAATCACACCACATATCCTCTATACACACCCTACAATCACACCATGTATCCTCCATACACACATAAATCTCCACGTATAACCCCTACAGTGCAGGATTCTAATCAGACCAGCGTTGTACAGAGACGGAAACAAGTCAGAAATCAACCACCTACAGCAACGCCTAACACGCACCATCGCTGGTAGAGGGGCTGGCATCTGAATGAACAAACCTGCACATACCACGTACATGTCCACCAGACAGACCTCGCTGAACACACCAACCCGGTAACACCAGTATCTGTAGTCTAAGCATTCATTTACATGTCACCCATAGGAGGATGGGGGACCGGGTGCCAGGCCCCACCCTGAGGTCTGACGCTACTGGTGACATTCAGTTCCACAGGTGGTGCAAGGACTAGAATTACCACCGCTACCTCTCCATCACTGATTTACCAACCAACCACTGCGTCCTCCTCCCGTCCAGATCAGACCCCTCTCATGCAGACTGCTCATGTATAGCGCTGACGGATGACACACCCACGGATCCGCTCCTCTCATGACACGCATTCCATACTACATTGTTCTGGTGAACATTGCATCTGCCTGTGGCTTCACAGAGGTACCCATCATGCACTGTGGCACTATGTATTGCTCTATGACATTGTGTCTCAGCATCAGATAAAGGTCACATGACCCCCTACTGTGCCTCAAGTCACACAAGCACCAAGTGCGGCTCCTCAAATCACATTCCGCAGCTCCAGGGAACAGAAGAAGAGCGTAACCTAAGCCGCAGACGCGTGAACCCCTACGGGATTATACTCTTACCTCCTCCATTAGCACCGCTCAGTAACCCGCCGTCACAGTCACACAGAAAGCAGCTGGGACAAACCCTGACATCACAGAGCAAAGTGCACAGATGACAACAATGTGGACAGGGGCAAACTCCAGCAATGATCTGGACACAGATACGAGGGGGGGGCAGGATCCCTCAGACGTCACCACAATGTGTAACCACGGACCTGTAACTCCTGAATACACAGCCCGCCAGTGTCACCCGCCCCTGTGCCGCCCAGCGCTAGGGTCTAGTCTGGGCACGCGTGACCGCACCACCGCATGACTGTGGCCATCAATAGACCCTAAATGTCGCGATGATAATGGCACACTGTATGTACAGGAATGATATAATGCCAGGCATCGGCGAGGATGGAATAGTGGGGTCCCGTCATGTGACATATCACGCTAGCGATAACCTGACTCCGCTTTCTCTTCATAGTGTAATGAGGTCATGGCTGGTCCTACCTTCCCCACACAGGCAGAGTGCCGACTCCATGGCACCCCAGGGTGCGCTGCGTCCCTCTGTCCTCCGTGTGGTAGGAGGGAGGCAACAAGATACACAGCCCCCAGCCCTGATTCCTGGTACAAAGTCTAGAGGAACCGCCACGGTCATCAACAAAGAGGCGCTGCAGCAGCTTCAGTAAAGAATAAAACCAGGCCCTGCGGCTTACCTGAGAAGAAACGTCAACTACCTGCACACACTCACAGGTGCCGATATTACCCAGAATTCACAGTGGCAGTCATGGCTCCACAGTGTGATTATAGGTTATTACCCGGGATTACCCACTTACATACAGCAGCCTCAGCCCTATGTACCCCGGATACCCCCCAGCCCAGCTATATTCTTACCAGCGCGCTGTCCAGTCTACACTGAAAGATGGAAAACAGGACAGGAAAACACAGGCAGGAGCTCACCTGCAGGAGACAGAGACACAGCCGTCAGGAGACAGCCACCCCCGAGAAGAGCCACATACACCATCATCAGGGGCCCCAGCAAGAGCCACACAACACCATCATCGGGGGCACAGGCAAGAGCCACACAACATTATCATCGGGGGCACAGGCAAGAGCCACACATCATCATCATGGGGGGCACAGGCAAGAGCCACACAACATCATCATCGGGGGCACAGGCAAGAGCCACACATCATCATCATCGGGGGCACAGGCAAGAGCCACACAACATCATCATCGGGGGCACAGGCAAGAGCCACACAACACCATCACCTGTGTAGAGAAACCCTGGGGCCCCAGCAAGAGCCAAATACTCAAAGTCCTTCACCAGCAGGAACACTAACCTGCGCTGACAACATCTCCTGCCCCATACCCTCCATCTCTGCACCCAACCTCCACATTACCTGCACCGCAAATCCCCTCAGTCCCCCTCCACACCACTCCTGCACAGACAGTTCCCCTCTTCCTGTGACCCTAATAACAGCCCCCCTCCTCCCCATTACCTGCACCGCAAATCCCCTCAGCCCCC
>WWET01001847.1:104117-122318 GCA_011038615.1 Limnodynastes dumerilii | reverse complement strand
GATAGATAGATATGAGAGAGAGAGATAGATAGATATGAGAGAGAGAGAGAGATAGATAGATATGAGAGAGAGAGAGAGATAGATAGATATGAGAGAGAGAGAGAGATAGATAGATATGAGAGAGAGAGAGAGATAGATAGATATGAGAGAGAGAGAGAGATAGATAGATATGAGAGAGAGAGAGAGATAGATAGATATGAGAGAGAGAGAGAGATAGATAGATATGAGAGAGAGAGAGAGATAGATAGATATGAGAGAGAGAGAGAGATAGATAGATATGAGAGAGAGAGAGAGATAGATAGATATGAGAGAGAGAGAGAGATAGATAGATATGAGAGAGAGAGAGAGATAGATAGATATGAGAGAGAGAGAGAGATAGATAGATATGAGAGAGAGAGAGAGATAGATAGATATGAGAGAGAGAGAGAGATAGATAGATATGAGAGAGAGAGAGAGATAGATAGATATGAGAGAGAGAGAGAGATAGATAGATATGAGAGAGAGAGAGAGATAGATAGATATGAGAGAGAGAGAGAGATAGATAGATATGAGAGAGAGAGAGAGATAGATAGATATGAGAGAGAGAGAGAGATAGATAGATATGAGAGAGAGAGAGAGATAGATAGATATGAGAGAGAGAGAGAGATAGATAGATATGAGAGAGAGAGAGAGATAGATAGATATGAGAGAGAGAGATAGATAGATAGATATGAGAGAGAGAGATAGATAGATAGATATGAGAGAGAGAGATAGATAGATAGATATGAGAGAGAGAGATAGATAGATAGATATGAGAGAGAGAGATAGATAGAGAGATAGATAGATAGATATTAGATAGATAGATATGAGATAGATAGATAGATAAGTGCCTATATACATATATCAGATCCAGTATACATATATCAGAGCCTATATACATATATTTTAGCCTCTATATATATCAGATCCTGTATACAGATATCAGAGCCTATATACATATATCAGAGCCTATATACATATATCATAGCCTATATCAGATCCTATATACCTATATCATAGCCTATATATATCAGACGCTGAGTGCGCTTCTGCTGGAAAGGACAGAGATCGTCTGCCCGGAGTAATTCATAGTGCGATGAAACGCGTTGAGTTTCCTTATAATAAACGCATTACAGCTATAAGCATCTACTCGTCCATAAACCTGAATGTGACCTTGGGAAAGACAAGACAATATTGCCCCCGGCCGGGGACAGAACCAGCGGCGAATCACGTTTCTCTGCTGCTGTTTGTGGTGTATTTTACAATAGAATAAGGCAAAAAAACTTTACACAACAATCGTATCACAAAATATTTATATGTAATTGTACAACACGGGTCCCGGATCACGTGACACAAATAACCCAGCGTTACTACCGAAGAGAGGAGGGCAAACATTCCACAGAACAGGACCACAGACTCATTCTCCCCCTCACACTACATGCCGGGATACTCTCCCCCTCACACTACATGCCGGGATACTCTCCTCCTCTCACACTACATACCAGGATACTCTCTCCCCTCACACTACATGCTGGGATACTCTCCCCCTCACACTACATGCCAGGATACTCTCCTCCTCTCGCACTACATGCCGGGATACTCTCCTCCACCTCTCACATCACATACTGGGATACTCTCCCCCTCAGACCCTGGCTCTCTGGCATTATGTCTGACTGCTGTGGATCAGTCTGTAGAAGTGAGAGTCTTTCCTGTTACTGAGGGCTTTGGGGGAATCCAGTTCAGCCACTTTCCCAGAATGCATCACCAGCACTCGGTCCGAATCCATGATGGTGTTCAGTCTATAACAGAAGCATCCCGTGAGATCACAGCAACGAGCATGGTTATGACACTAGTATCTGCATCTGCGTGGCCGTGTGCATGTATGTCTGTGTGTGTGTGTGTGTGTGTGTATGTATGTATGTATGTATGTATATGTGTATATATATATATATATATATATGTGTATATATATATGTGTGTATGTATGTATGTATGTGTTGATGTATGTGTGTATGTATATGTTGATGTATGTGTATGTGGGCGTTGATAAATATGTGTGTTGATATATGTGTGTGTTGATGTATGTGTATGTGTTGACATGTCTGTTGATATGTGTGATGATGTATGTATGTATTGATGTATGTGTGTTGATGTATGTGTATGTTTTTGATGTTGTATGTGTATGTTGATTTATGTGTATGTGTGTGTTGATGTATGTGTGTATATGTGTGATGATGTATATATGTATGTGTGTGTGTGTGTATATGTGTGTGTTGATGTATGTGTGTGATGATGTATGTTGATGTGTGTGTTGATGTATATTTGTATATGTGTGATGATGTATATATGTATGTATGTGTGTATGTATGTGTTTGTTGATGTATGTGTGATTATGTATGTGTATGTTGATGTATGTATGTGTGTGTGTGTGTGTGTGAATGTATGTGTATGTTGATGTGTGTGTTGATGTATGTGTATGTTGATGTATGTGTATGATGATGTATGTGTGTGTGTTGATGTGTGTAAGGAGCATTTCATGGTGTAAGTCTATGGGCTGTCGGGATTGGTGGTACCGGTGTGCGATGGTAAGGACGGTGCGCTCCTGGAATCGCTCTCGGATGGTCTGCTGGAGCAGGCGGTCTGTCTGATGGTCCACACTGGCCGTGGCTTCATCTATGCAGAGGATCTGTCAGACAGAGAGAGCTGTATGTGGAGGGGCCTCGGGGACATAACAGTCATGTGCTTACAGTCTACCAATCGCAGGGCCTCACCTTGGCGTTAGTTAGCAGAGCTCTGGCCAGACACAAGAGCTGCTTCTGTCCCAGAGAAAACCTTTTCCCCTTGTCCCCAACATCAGCGTCCAGGCCCCCTGCATGACACGGACATGACGGGCCGATGAGGACCGGGCCACCACAGACACAGCCACCACCGGATAACACTCACCAATGCGTGCCACCAGGTCCTGCAGGTGACACTGCTCCAGGACGCCCGTCAGATCCGTGTCGCTATGATGAGACAGAGGGTCCAGGTTCTCTCTGACGCTACCACTCAACAGGAAGGGGTCCTGCGGAATGACCGCCAGCCGGGACCTGGAGGGGTACATCAGCCCACGGATCAGTATCCGACCCCAGTATACACAGTACATCAGCCCACGGATCAGTATCCGACCTCAGTATATGCGGTATATCAACTCACGGGTCAGTATCCGACCACACTATACACAGTGGGCCTGATCCAGACCTACACTCATGAAACGCTCATGTGCGTAGCGTATTTAGGCCATCGTACCTACGATGCACTCCCCTAGGCAGTCCCCTTGGTCATACTTAGTTTTGCCTTCTTACACCCAGCAAACCCTACCCTAACTTCTCTGATCGTAACCGCGGGCGTCCGTAAGCTCATTGCGTAGTTACGACGCTTAGCACACCCATACTGTACGATTTCAATTCCTAACCCCGCCCACGGTGCATATTTATGGGGTCTGTATGGCAGGCTCGAACCCAGTATACACAGCCCACGAATCAGTATCCAACCCGAGTATACACAGTATATCAGCCCACGGGTCAGTATCCGACCTCAGTATATCCGGCATATCAGTCCATGGGACAGTATCCGACCCCAGTATACACGGTATATCAGTCTCTGGATCCGTATCCGACCCCAGTATACGCGGTATATCATTCCATGGGTCAGTATCTGACCCCAGTATATGCAGTATATCAGTCAATGGGTCAGGATCCGACCCCAGTATACGTGGTATTTCTTGCCTTAAGACGTCCAGCCGCAGCTCCCGGGTGGACACGCCGTCGATGAGGATGAAGCCGGAGTTTAGTTCCATCATTCGGAAGAGAGCCAGGAACAGAGAGGACTTCCCGGACCCCGTCCTGCCCACGATGCCGATCTTCTCCCCCACGGCAATGGTGAAATTGATCCCATCCAGAGCATTGGGAAGACCCGGACGATAACACAAAACGACGTCTCGGAACTGGATGTGGCCGTGTCTGGGCCAATCAGGGTCCACCTGGGAAAGAAGACATTGGAGGAGATGACAGAACAGGACGGAGGCCAGAATAGATACAGACCGGAAGCGGACTCACCTGCACCGTCCCGTGGGCGGGTTCTGACGGCAGCGTGGTGGAATACTCCTCCGCCCGCTCCACGCTCACCATCATGGCTTCCGTCTGAGTAAAGCTGGAGATAAGTCCCGAGAGCAGACCGGTGATAGACAGGGCGTAGGACAGAGACAGGCCCACCAGCCCTAATGGTGAAAAGGAGAGGAATGACCCCTGGAATACCCCCCGTTACCCCCTCCCGGATAACTCAGCCCACACCGCTACCCAGCCCTTATGGTGAAGAGGAGAGGAATGACCCCAGGAATACAACCCATTACCCTTTCCCGCGTAACTCAGCCCACACCGCTAGCCAGCTCTAATGGTGAAGAGGAGAGAAATGACCCCGGGAATACAACTCGTTAATCCCCCCACCACCACCTGGGTAACTCTGCCCACACCGCTAGCCAGCCCCCCATATTCTAGTGGCCAGGACAATTATCTATTAATGTCTGTGTAATGACCTGGCTCCTCCCTATCTATTAATGTGTATACAGTGACCTGGGTCCCCCCTATCTATTAATGTCTATACAGTGACCTGGGTCCCCCCTATCTATTAATGTCTATACAGTGACCTGGGTCCCCCCTATCTATTAACGTCTGTACAATGACCTTAGTCCCCCCCATCTATTAATGTCTGTGTAATGACATGGGTCCCCCCCATCTATTAATGTCTGTGTAATGACCTGGGTCCCCCCCTATCTATTAATGTCTGTGTGATGACCTGGGTCCCCCCCTATCTATTAATGTCTGTTTAATAACCTGGGTCCCCCCTATCTATTAATGTCTGTGTAATGACCTGGGCCCCCCCTATCTATTAATGTCTCTACAGTGACCTGGGTCCCCCCCATCTATTAATGTCTGTGTAATGACCTGGGTCCCTCTTATCTATTACTGTCTCTACAGTGACCTGGGTCCCCCCCTATCTATTACTGTCTGTACAATGACCTTGGTCCTCCCTATATATTAATGTCTGTACAATGACCTGGGTCCGCCACCTTCCTCTGGTGCTGGATGATTGCGATGGCAGCGATGGCTGTAACCACAATGACACCAATCATCTGTAGGCGGATATCCAGCCACTGCACGGCGGAGTTACTGGCAAACAGACAGCGCTGGTTCACGTCCAGACGAGACTCGCACTCCTCCTCGAACCTGCACCAGGCGGCATCATGGGAAAGACATGGCAGTCGTTATGACGTGAATGGAAGCCATTTTCCTTCCCTCTGGCGGACACAGCTCCCGGCCTATGAGACGGTATCCCCGTGACCTGGACCTGTCCTTATTGTACGATGCAAATACCTATGAAACCCAGATGCCTCCCGTAGTGGCCCCGCCCCCATGCAGAGACTGAACCGTGCGCATACCACACATGGGGTGGCAAAGAACAAGGCGAGAGGTGTTCACGCAGCTGGTACACGATCCCCCAGATTACGGTAGTGCCACCACGATGAGGGTGCATAGGGCACGTAGAGGAGCGGGTAGTGGGCATCTCACCTGTGGGCCTGGCGCGTGGCTCTGATGGTGCTCAGCCCGGTCAGGGTCTCGGAGAAGTGGCTGTAGATGGGTGACAGGGTGACGCTCTGTAGTCTCCTCAGCTCCCGCGATGTGTGCCGGTAGAAGCGCTGGATGTAGTAGTAGAGGAGGGCGAGAGGCAGCAGGACGGGCAGGATCCAGGGCAGGCCATAGCTCATCACCACCAGCATTCCCAGCAGCCCAAACACGTTGGCCAGAAATATGTTCAGGATGAAGGGCAAGGAGTCGTCAACGCAGTACAGGTCCGAGGAGAAGCGGTTAATGATGCGTCCAACCGGCGTGCGGTCAAAGAACGTCACCGTGGCCTGGCGGAGAGATAATAACGATGTCACGTGTATCGCCATGATCTGCCGCGGTGTACCTGTTACCCCACGTACACACCTGCAGCACTCGCCGTAACAGACGCGCGTGGATTTCGGTGGCTGCATGGACTGTGCCGAATGCAAAAAGGAAAGCGCGCAGGGCGGTGAAGACGGAGTTGGCTGCAGCAATCCCCCCGTACACCGACAGGTAGAACGTCACCTCCACAGAGGAACCATCCCCCAGCGACCAATCCCAGTGCACTGCGCTCCTGCGAAGACACAAAACAGCGCAGGTCATACACGCTACACAACCACACTGCACACCATACTACACAACCACACTGCACACCATACTACATCACAACACTACACAACCACACTGCACATCACAACACAACCACATTGCACACCACACTACACCCCATACTACACAACCACACTGCACACCACACTACATCACAACACTACACAACCACACTGCACACCACACCACATCACAACACAACCACACGCAACACATGCTACACAACCACACTGCACACCATGCTACACAACCACACTGCACACCACACTACATCACAACACTACACAACCACACTGCACACCACACTACATCACAACCACACTGCACACCACACTACACACCATACTACACAAACACACTACATTACAACACTACACAATCACACTACACAGCATACTACACAACCACACTGCACACCACACTACATCAAAACACAACCACACTGCACACCATACTACACAACCACACACCATACTACACAACCACACTGCACACCACATTACATCACAACCACACTGCACACTATACTACACAACCACACTGCACACCACATTACATCACAACCACACTGCACACTATACTACACAACCACACTGTACACCACATTACATCACAACACTGCACACCACACTACATCACAACACTACACAAGCACACTGCACACACTGCACATACCACACTACATCACAACACTACACAACCACACTGCACACCACACTACATCATAACACAACCACACTGCACACCATGCTACACAACCACACTGTACACCACACTACATCACAACACTACTCAACCACACTGCACACCACATCACAACACAACCACACTGCACACCACACTACACACCATACTACACAACCACACTATATTACAACACTACACAACCACACTGAACACCACACTACATCACAACACAACCACACTGCACACCACACTACACAACCACACACCATACTACAACACTACACAATCATACTACACAACCACACTGCACACCACACTACATCACAACACAACCACACTGCACACCACACTACACACCATACTACACAACCACACTACATTACAACACTACACAATCACACTACACATCATACTACACAACCACACTGCATCACAACACAACCACACTGCACACCACACTACACAGCATACTACACAACCACACTGCACACCACATTACATCACAACACTACACAACTACACTGCACACCACACTACATCACAACACTACACAACTACACTGCACACCACACTACATCACAACCACACTGCACACCACACTACATCACAACACTACATAACCACACTGCACACCATACTACACAACCATACTGCACACCACACTACACACCACCACCAAACTGTACCACCACACTGCACACCATACTACACAAGCACACTGCACACCCCACTGCACACCACACACCACACCACACTATACTCCATACTACACAACCACACTGCACACCACACTACACAACCATACTGCACACACCACACCACACTATACACCATACTATAGAACCACACTGCACACCACACTACACTACATCACAAGCCAACCACACTGCACACCACACTACATAACCACACAGCATCACCACACTACACACCGTACTACACAACCACACTGCACACCACATCACAACACTAAACAACCACACTGCACACCACCACATGACACACAAGACTACACAACAACATTACATAAAGACACGACACAGAACAACACTACACACAATGACACTACACACAATACTATGTACAGAGACACCAAACACAACGGCACTATACAAAGACACTACATAACAACACAACCCTATACTGCACCACAACACCACTAAACAATACCGCACACACCACACACAACTACACATGATAATACACACAATGGGCCTGATCCAGACCTATGGTGTCTGGCGTTAAGACGCCAGCCAGCAGCTTAAGATCGGCTTAAAAGCTGATCTGCGCATGAGCCAAGCAGATGTTGCCCGGCGTAGCTACAGCAACGCCTGATCCTTGATCGGGCGGCCGTAGTAGCGCCGTAGTAACGCTGGAGGGGGCGTCCCCCAGCATTACTACGTTCAGGTTAGTGTAGGTGGCGGGGGAGGTAGTTTAATGAGGAAGGGAGGGAGGGGTTAGCGGGCATACGCTCCTGTGTGAGCGTATTTTCCCTTGCTTAGGCCAGCTGAAGTTAGGGTAGCCTTCAGCCGGCGTAAGCGAGGGAAAATACGCTCGCACAGGGGGAGTGTCGGGCAGAGTGCACGCCGATACGCTGTGCTTTACTAAGCACAGTGCATCGGCATAGGTCTGGATCAGGCCCAATGACCCTACACAGCCACAAATACAATACACAACGTTGTGCAAGAAACAACACAACACATTACTCAAACACACATTGTGTAATACTACATATTAAATATATTCAAGCTATAAAATGTGATTATATCAGGGCAGTATATATATTATATATGCTACAGATCAAAACTATATAATGTGACTATACCAGGGCAGTATATATATATATATATATATATATATATATAATAGATGTTACAGATCAGACTATATAATGTGACTATATCAGGGCAGTATATACATTATATATGTTACAGATCAGACTATATAATGTGACTATATTAGGGCAGTATATATATTTATTCATTCTACACTCACACAAATCTTGCAGGGGAAAATAATAGCAATGAGGGCGACATCGCAGACAATGTCAAACCTTCAAGAGAACCGTTTCTAGGCCTGTCCGGCAAACTAGCAATCCAGTGTGACAGCCACCAATCAGAAATGTTCCTTGAGGCTGCAAGGGATAACAAATATAAATATAGATATATACATATATTAATATGCAAATCTTCCATTCCACAGGTGATGCTGAGGATGAAACAGGAAATAGATAGAAGAGATAGTGAGGATGATACAAGAAGTGGATAGTGAAGATGAGGATGATTCCAGAAGTAGTTAGTGAAGATGAGGATGATACCAGAAGTAGATAGTAAAGTTGAGGATGATACCAGAAGTAGTTAGTGAAGATGAGGATGATACCAGAAGTAGATAGTAAAGTTGAGGATAATGCAGGCAGTAAATAGTCAAGATGAGGATGATACACGAAGTAGATAGTATAGATGATGATGATACAGGAAGTAGATAGTAGAGGATGAGAAGAGATACAGGAAGTAGACAATGAATATAAGGATAATACAAGAAGTTAGTAGATAGTGAAGATGAGGATAATACAGGAAGTAGATAGTGAAGATGAGGATACTGAAATTAGATAGTTAAGATGAGGATTATGCAGGAAGTAGATAGTCAAGATGAGGATAATGCAGAAAGCAGATAGTGAAGAGGAGGATGATACAGGAAGTAGATAGTTAGAATGAGGATGATACAGGAAGTAGATAGTGAGAATGAGGATGATACAGGAAGTAGATAGTGAGGATGAGGATGATACAGGAAGTAGATAGTGAGAATGAGGATGATACAGGAAGTAGATAGTGAGAATGAGGATGATACCAGAAGTAGATAGTAAAAATGAGGCTAATGCAGGAAGTAGATAGTCAAGATGAGGATAATGCAGGAAGTAGATAATGAAGATGAGGATGATACAGGAAGAAGATAGTAAAGATGATGATTATACAGGAACTAGATACTGAAGATAAGAATGATAAGGAAGTAGAAAGTGAAGATGAGAATGATGCAGAAAGTAGATAATGAAGATGAGGATGATACAAAAAGTTAGTAAATAGTGTAGATGAAGATGATGCAGGAAGTTAGTAGATAGTGAAGATGAGGATGATACAGTAAGTAGATAGAGGATAATACAGGAAGTAGAAAGTGAAGATAAGGATGATACAGGAAGTAAATAGTAAAGATGAGGATGATACAGGAAGTAGATAGTGAAGATGAGGATGACACAGGAAGTAGATAGTGAAGATGAGAATGATACAGGAAGTTAGTAGATAGTGAAGATAAGAATAATACAAGAAGTAGAAAGTGAAGATGAGATGATACAGGAAGTAGATAAAAAGGATGATATAGGAAAAAGATAGTGAAAAACCAGATAATACAGGAAGTAGATGGGAATAATACAAGAAGATAGAAGATAGTGAAGATGAGTATGATACAGTAAGTAGATAGAGGATAATACAGGAAGTAGAAAGTGAAGATGAGGATGATACAGGAAGTAAATAGTAAAGATGAGGATGATACAGGAAGTAGATAGTGAAGATGAGGATGATAAAGGAAGTAGATAGTGAAGATGAGGAAGATACAGGCAGTTAATAGACAGTTAAGATGAGGATGATACATGAAGTAGATAGTGAAGATGAGGATGATAAAGTAGATATTTAATATAAGGATGATACAGGAAGTACATAGCAAAGATGAGGATGATATAGGAAGTTGGTAGATGATGAGGATGATACAGGAAATAGATAGTGAAAATAAAAATGATACAGGAAGTAGATAATAAGGATGATATAGGAAAAAGATAGTGAAGAAAATGATAATACAGGAAGTAGATCGTGAAACGAGGATGATGCAGAAAGTAGATAGTGAAGTTGAGGATGATACATGAAGTTAGTAGATAGTGAAGATGAGGATGATACATGAAGTAGATAGTGAAGATGAAAATGATACAAGAAGTATTTAGTGAAGATGAGGATGATACAGGAATTAAATATATTGAGGATGAAAATGACACAGGAAGTATATAATGAAGATGAGGATCATCCAGGAAGTAGATAGTGTAGATGAGGATGATACAGGATATAGATAGTGAAGATGAAAATGATACAGGAAGTTAGTAGATAATAAAGATGAGGATGATACAGGATGTATATATATTGAAGATGAGAATGATACAGGAAGTATATAGTGAAGATGAGGATGATACAGGAAGTGGATAGTGAAAATGAGAATGATCCCGGAAGTAGATAGTGAAGATGAGGATGATACAGGAAGTAGATAGTGAAGATGAGTATGATACAAGAAGTTAGTAGATAGTGAAGATGAGGATAATACAGGAAGTAGATATTGAAAATGAGGATGATACATAGATAGTGAAGATGAGGATGATATTGGAAGTAAATAGTGCAGATGAGAATGATACAGGAAGTAGATGAAGAAGATGAGGATGATACAGGAAGTAGATAATAAGGATGATATAGGAAAAAGATAGTGAAGAAAAGGATGATACAGGAAGTAGTTAGTGAAGATGAGGATTATACAAGAAGTAGATAATGAGGATGATAAAGGAAGTAGATTGTAAAGAGGATGATGCAGAAACTAGCTAGTGAAGTTGAGGATGATATATGAAGTTAGTAAATAGTGAAGATGAGGATGATACATGAAGTAAATAATGAGGATGATGCAGGAAGTAGTGATGATTAGGATGATAAAGGAAGTAGATTGTAAAGAGGATGATGCAGAAAATAGATGGTGAAGTTGAGGATGATATATGAAGTTAGTAGATAGTGAAGATGAGGATGATACAGGAAGTAGATAGTGAAGATGAAAATGATAAAGGAAGTTAGTAGATAGTGAAGATGAGGATGATACAGGAAGTATATATATTGAAGATGAGGATGATACAGGAAGTATATAGTGAAGATGAGGATGATACAGGAACTTAGTAGATAGTGAAGATGAAAATGATACAAAGTTAGTAGATAGTGAAGATGAGGATGATACAGGAATTAGATAGTGAAAATGAGGACGATACAGGAAGTAGATAATGAAGATGAGGATACAGGAAGTAGATAGTGAAGATAAGGATGATACAGTAAGTAGATAGTGAAAATAAGAATGATAAAGAAAGTAGATAGTGAAGATAAGGATGATACAGGAAGTAGATAGTGAAGATGAGGATGATACAAGAAGTAGATAATGAAGCTAGGGATGATACAGGAAGTAGATAGTGAAGATGAGGATACAGGAAGTAGATAATGAATGAGGATGATACAGGAAGTAGATAGTGAAGATGAGCATGATGCAGAAGATACAGGGCAATGAAGATGCTGATGATTCGGGTAAACGGTAAAGGGGACACTTACACTGCATTAGCAGTAACGCCAATAGCACTGAACCAGCGAGACAACCTCCCACCGCTCTCCAGTATGCCATGTAAACCTGTATGGAGACAGCACCCACTTTCTTCTCTTCTTCTTCCATTGCACTGACAGAAAGTTGGGTTTGATTTTTGTTTTGCTCTTCTTCATTTCCGTCACTGGCACACAAACCTAGGATTATATTGGAGGGGATACAGAGGTAATTCCCTAATTAGGCGAGTTGTAGACACTTTCCAATATCAGGGATTAAAAGTAAGAATGATATAGCTGTATCGGTGATGCAGATTGTAATCTGTACGGGTGAGAGAGGATTTAATCTGTAAGGGTGAGAGAGGATGTAATCTGTACAGGTGAGAGAGGATGTAATCTGTATAGGGGAGAGAGGGTGTAATCTGTACAGGTGAGAGAGGATGTAATCTGTACAGATGAGAGAGGATGTAATCTGTACAGGTGACAGAGGATGTAATCTGTATAGGGGAGAGAGGATGTAATCTGTACAGGTGAGAGAGGATATAATCTGTACAGGTGAGAGAGGATGAATGATCTACTAACCATTTTCTTGTGTAATCGGTACAGATGAGAGGATGTAATCTGTACAGATGATAGAGGATGTAATCTGTACACGTGTAAAAGGATGTAATCTGTACATGGGTAAAAGGATGTAATCTGTACATGTGAGAGAGGATGTAATCTGTACAGGTGAGAGAGGATGTAGCCTGTACAGGTGTAACAGGATGAATGATCTACTCACCGTTTTCTTGTGTTCTTTCTTGAGAGACGTTGAATTTAGGAGAGGCTTTAACCAGGGGTAAGATCTGCTGCGGTGGCCCTTTAACAGTGTGAAAGGCAATGAGCACAAAGCAACGGGAAAACACAAGACTTCCTGAAACTACTTATCACTCACCTGTAACAACCTGTCACTCACCTGTGACTACCTGTAACTACCCATAAACACCTGTAATTTACCTGTAACTATTTGTCACCCATCTCTCACCTGTGAGTGACGGGTAGTGACAACCCGTCACTCACCTGTAACTACCCGTTACAACCCGTCACTCACCTGTCACTACCTGTCAATCACCTGTAACTACGCGTTATCACCCATCACTACCCGTCAATCACCTGTAACTACCCGTTATCACCCGTCACTCATCTGTAACTACCCGTCACTCATCTGTCACTACCCATCATCACCTTTCACTCACCTGTCACTACCCGTTACCACCTGTTACCACCCGTCACTCACCTGTCACTACCCATTACCACCTGTTACCACCCGTCACTCACCTGTCACTACCCATCATCACCCTTCACTCACCTGTCACTACCCATTACCACCTGTTATCACCCATCACTCACCTGTCACTACCCGTTACCAACCGTCACTCACCTGTAACTACCCATCACTCACCTGTCACTAACCATCATCACCCATCACTCACCTGTCACTACCCGTTATCAACCGTCACTCACCTGTAGAGACAATTTTCCCATCATCCATCAGCACAATGAAGTCTGCTTTTTCCAGCAGTTCAGTGCGATGTGTGCAGAGGATGCGGGTTCTGTGTCTCAGAATACCCAGAATGCATTTCTCCATGAGCTGAGAGGCCACATCAGCATCTACTGCTGCCAGGGGGTCATCCAGCAAGTAAATGTCCTTCTCCTGAGGGGTAAAATATAACATTTACCACAAGAGCGCTACCACCTATTCCACATCCCCAGCCACGTTAAATCCATTCTGGAGCCTTTTGTCGGCCCGTTAACGCTGCAGCAACCGGACCGTCTATTTGTATAAGGAGTGAAGGGAGACTAACAATACCATCTGAAGACAGCTATACAAAACGGAGAACGCGACGCTACCTTCTCCGGGAAGTACTGCATCTCACTTTCTGTCGGGGCTGATCACCCCTAGCTATATTGTTCTACCATCACTTGTAATATTAAAAAGAGCTATCCCATAGTCTCCATCACTGCCTATACCAAGCCCCGCTTATTTGAAAACTGTGCGGGAATACCGCTTATTAGGAGAAACTTGCCCGCTACGGGCGTCATTTCCATAAATTCCTTTGCTACTTACAAGCTGTGAAGAGATATACTTAAAAGGCTATCCTCCTACCAGTGGATGTACAAAGTGTATGGGATTGCAATATCTATTCAATTTACTGCTATTTGTTGATACCAAGATTTTTTATTCATACAAGGATACCTGTTTAAAATCAACCCTAACTGGATTTAATAGCAAACTGCCGCTATCTCCTATACATAAATTTGGGTTACATATCTGATTTAAATCTACTATATGCAGAAGCATACAGCTGCTGGTTCTGGCAGTTAGGGTGTCTACTTAGACTTAATAAGGGGTCATTATTCCCCTTTTATCCTTAGGGTGAATCTATACTAAAGTGAACATTATCTTGATTTATTAATATAGATATGAAATAGGGTCTATTATTAATCTGGCACTTTTTATGTACCATTGTGAATATTGTTATTTATTGTTTATTTGATTTTATCAATATCTGGTACCAGATTAATTGTTATTGTGTTAATAAATTTTGTATTTTTAAATTAGACGGCTTAATTAGATTAATTATTTTTACAGTATTTATTTTCATTTTTATTAAATATTAGTATATTATATATTTTTTTGTGTGTTGCCACCTCACTATCACAGCGTTGAGGTCTCTTGTATCCGACCCTTAGCTCAGACAATACCTGATAAACAGCCCGGGCCAAGCTTACACGCGCCTTCTGCCCCCCACTGAGTGTCACACCGTTCTCTCCCACCTCGGTCTGGTCCCCAGCGGGTAAAATCTGAAATGATGTAAACAGCGCATTCAGCCTATGGGCACTGACCATGACACGTGACAACAATGGGCATCAAACACCTACATCCACACCCTACAACCCTAATCAACCCCCCAATTGTAACACCCCTAATCATCACCCACTACAACTCTAATATCCTACACCCCTAATCATCAACCAACTACAACTCTAATACCATACACCCCTAATCATCACCCAATTACAACTCTAATATCCTACACCACTAATCATCACCCAACCCACAAATCTAAGCCTCTACACCCCTAATCACACAACCCACAAATCTAACTTCCTGCACCCCTAATCACCACACAACCCACAAATCTAACCCCCTACACTTCTAATCACACAACCCACAAATCTAACCCCCTACACCCCTAATCACTACACAACCCACACATTTACCCCCCTACACCACTAATCATCACCCAACCCACAAATCTAAGCCCCTACACCCCTAATCACACAACCCACAAATCTAACCCCCTACACCTCTAATCATCACACACCCACACCCTGCAACCCTAATAAACACCCCAACTGTAACAACCCTAATCATCACCCCACTATCCTGTACCCCTAATCATCATCCAACCCAGTGATATAACCTACTAATCGTCACACAACCCACAAATCTAACCCCCTACACCACTAATCACCACACAACCCATAAATCTAACGCCCTACACCCCTAATCACCACACAACCCAAAAATCTAACACACTACACCCCTAATTACCCCACAGCCTACAAATTTACCCCCTACACCACTAATCACCACCCAACCCAGAAATCTAACCCCCTACACCCCTAATCACCCAACAACCATTTTAATACCGTACAACCATAATCATCAACCAACTACAATTCTAATACCCTACATCCCTTATTATCACCCAACTACAACTCTAATACCCTACACCTTTAATCATCACCCAACTACAACTTTAATACCCTACACCCCTAATCATCACCCAACTACAACTCTAATACCCTACACACCTAATCATTACCCAACTACAACTCTAATAGCCTACACACCTAATAATCACGCAACACCCTAGCCCGACCACTCACTTTCAGATCATCAGTCAGGGTGCAGGCTTCCAGGACGTCCCGGTACAGAGGCTCATTCAGTTCCTTTCCAAACAGAATGTTCTCCCTGATCGTAGCAAACTGAATCCACGGTTCCTGAGCCACAAAACCAAATCCAAACTCTTGGTGGGACGCAAATAGGTCTCCGCCGAGTCTAAAACAAAAACATCAACTGGACCACGTGATTTGGTGCAAGACAACTTATCTGTGTGGTGATTGGAAGCAAGAGACCATGATCTAGGCTGGTAATTGGTTATGAGAGGTTCTTACCCGCACTTGCCGTTACAGCCGTGAGAGAGGGCGCTACTGGTACTGATGAGTGGCGTGTGCGAGGCTGTTACCTGGACAGGTGAGTGGGGTAGCAGAGGCGTTACCTGGACAGGTGAGTGAGGTGTAAGAGGCTGTTACCTGGACAGATAAGTGGGGTGTGAGAGGATGTTACCTGGACAGGTTAGTGGGGTGTGAGAGGCGTTACATGGACAGGTGAGTGGGGTGTGAGAGGCGTTACATGGACAGGTGAGTGAGGTGTAAGAGGCTGTTACCTGGACAGATAAGTGGGGTGTGAGAGTATATTACCTGGACAGGTGAATGGCGAGTGAAAGGCTGTTACCTGGACAGGTGAATGGGGTGTGAGAGGCTATTACCTGGACAGGTGAGTGGGGAGTGAGAGGCTGTACCTGGACAGGTAAGTGAGGTGTGAGAGGCCGTTACCTGGACAGGTGAGTGGGGTGTGAGAATTGTTACCTGGACAGGTGAGTGGGGTGTGGGAGGCATTACCTGGACAGGTGAGTGGGGTGTGAGAGGCGTTACCTGGACAGGTGAGCGGGGTGTGTGAGACGTTACTTGGACAGGTGGGTGGAGTGTCGGAGGCGTAACCTGGACAGGTAAGTAGGGTGTGGGAGGCATTACCTGGAAAGGTGAGTGGGGTGTGGGAGGCGTAACCTTGACAGGTGAGTGGGGTGTGGGAGGCGTAACCTTGACAGGTGAGTGGGGTGTGGGAGGCCATTACCTGGTGAGTTCTCCAGTGATCGCTGAAAGCAAAGTGCTTTTTCCGCAGCCAACTCTACCAACAATGGCAATCAGCTCCCCCTGCAGGCGAGGCATAAACATAAGGACAGATTCACATGATAATCTACTCCCTGCACCCTTTACTAGAGCAGGACCCCCCTCACCTGATAAACTCCTCCCCCACCCTGCTTCTTCCTGCACCCTTTAGTAGACCAGGACCCCCTCCACCTGACTTCTCTAATACCCCCGGGGGGTGATATATGCCCCTGGTCTCTAAGATGAATAACGGAGTCCTCCCAGAGATGTGTAGGATTTGGGCCTAGTTCCTTGTGTCTTTCATGAGCCAGACATATAACCCCGGCCAGGTGCCCAGCAGAGGGGCAGATGGGTCAGTACAGGCCTCAGCCCACATAGAAGCAGTTATGATGGTATATCCCGGCGTTGGTAATGGGTGTGATGGAAATCCTGGAATCCACACTGACAGGAGATCTATAGCTGTGTGTATAGCTGTGTGTGTGTGTACGGTATATATGTGTGTGTCTGTATAAATATATATGTGTATGTATACAGTATATCTGTGTGTGTGTATATATACAGTATATCTGTGTGTGTGTATATATACAGTATATCTGTGTGTGTATAAATATATATGTGTATGTATACAGTATATCTGTGTGTGTGTGTATATATACAGTATATATGTGTGTGTATACAGTATATATGTGTGTGTGTGTGTATATACAGTATATATATGTGTTTGTGTATATACAGTGTATATGTGAGTATATATATATATATATATATATAAATATAGTATATATATATGTCTGTGTATATATATATATATATATATATATATATATGTGTGTGTGTGTGTGTGTGTGTGTGTGTGTGTGTGTGTGTATATATAT
>WWET01001846.1:271613-285254 GCA_011038615.1 Limnodynastes dumerilii | reverse complement strand
GGGTGCCCGGCATGTCCAAGCTGGATAGGCGCCGGACATTTGTCAGCTCCCCGCTATACAGATTGGCAGCGTTCATACAGGAGAATGTATGAACACTGCTAATCTGTATAGCGGGGAACGGGTCATGTCCGGCGCCTATCCAGTATGGCGCCAGGATGCCCACACGGAGCGGGTCACGCCGGCCCTGCCCACACTGTATAGAATGCTTTGGAGGAGGATGTCAGTCGCTGACTTTCATCCTTTTTAACTGCAGTGGGTGGCCTGGAGATCTGCATTGTGTGGGGCCTATTTTCAGAGGGAGGCCTAGGGCTGTAGTCTCATTAGCCCCATTGTTAATCTGGCCCTGCATAACTATGATGAATCTGCGATCATACTGTGTGATTGCTATGTATTTTGCATATAATTCAATATGATTATGATTACATGTTTTTTCCGCCTCCATGTTTATTTGTATTTCCTTGGAATAATACTAACAGTTTTTGCTTATAGTTCCATCCAGTATTTCTAAGCTGATACATTTGAACCAAAAAGGTTACTGTGAGCCATACAAACAATGAAGGAATAATAATAAAGGCATTTTTTACCCTCTGTTTTTCTTACAATCTTGTATGCCGGGGGTTCATACGTATATACTATGGACAAAGGGCCCGACCCAGAGCTACGGCCGCCGTCGCTTGTACGGCGGACGTAGCTGTAATGCACATGCACCGGGCAGATGTTGCCCGACATCACTATGGAAACGCCCAATCGTAGATCGGGTGTCCATAGTAGCGCCGTAGGGACGCTGGAGGGGACGTCCCCCAGCGTCCCTACGCTGAAGTTAGTGTAGGGGGACGGGGGGAGGGTAATGAGGCTGGGAGGGCGGCGTTAACGTACTAACGCCGCCGTCCCAGCGTATCAACTCTCCCTTACGCCGGCTGAAGTTAGGGTAGCCTTCAGCCGGCGTAAGGGAGAGTTAATACGCTCCTACAAGGGGGAGTGTCGGGCCAGAGCAGCGATGTTACGCTGAGCGCTCCAGCGCTCAGTGTAACATCGTAGCTCTGGATCAGGCCCAAAGTGCTTCAAGGGCTAATAATGATATAATACCACTAGTCTACCTGATTGTTTTTTGTTGTAGTGTTTGTTTTAATTTTTTTGTGGGTTTTTTGTGGGGGAGACTTTACTATTCTATATAAACATAACATATTCAACAATATGTTGAATATGTCCCAAGTTATTTGATACACATTTGATATACATTTGTTATTTGGGAACCCAGAATCACTGATTACGCTGGGCAACATCTTCCCAGCGCATGTGCAGAACGGCAGAAATGGGTCTGGATCTGTCCCTATGTTCTTCATAATTAATTATTATATATTATGTTTGATATTGTTATATTTGTGCCTATATTGATGTTCATTATTAAGGATGTCCCTGGCTTTATGAAATATTCTTTGCTAAGTATGCTTAGCTATAAATCTAATTATTCTAATAACAACTTCTAATATACATAATGATTTCTGTATTTGTACCACCATTTTTTACTTATTACATTTTTTTAAGCGAGCAGTCACGTTTTATATATTTGTAGGTGGATCCACAAGGAAATTAACCCTGAAAGTCATGTTTTGGGTGAAACGCGTGAGAGGCTACAACCACTATCCTGTCTACATTTGCACTTTATACATAATACTTACATTGCTGATTGATTCTCATCTAAGCTTTGCTCCAGATCCCGATATCAATCTACGCTGCCTCTTCACATAAAAAATCTGGATGTATGCTGATATTTGTGATTTTATTATTTATTATAGACTATCTCTGAGCTGTCCACAGATGGATTTTCTGCTCTAACTTTGTGCAATATACAGACACTTTTTAGACATTTAAAGTGGTATTTACAAACCTGCAAAGGCAGGGAATGACCAGCATCAAGGAACTTGGTTTGTAAGTTGAGTGTTTTTTTTCACTGTGATTGTCACTGTTATTTCAGTGTCATATTAAGAATTATTATGGAACTTTATATATAAATACACAAGTGCTCACTTGTTCCTATTTTTTAGCCATTTTGTTATAATAAGAAGTCTGGTTTACTAGTGCTACATTATTCTTTTTATATTTCGTTATGTGGAAATGTCACAATTGTTTCCAAATAAGAGCAGCACATGGCATGGAAGAATAATGACTTTAGTTTTGGTGGTGAAGGCCATTATTTCTTTTCCATTCTATTGTAGATTCATATCGTGTTTTTTGCCTACTTCACTGTAGGAAAGGTAAAAAACTGTTATCATGGACTCACTAAGAAATATGTGGAAAAACAACAATTCAACCTTTGGTGAAGGAGAGTGTTTGATAAATGAAACACAAATCAATAGTTAAAGTACGCAGAATAACCATTTTCCTGCCAAGTGATGAAGTGAGTTATGTCAGTTGCAATAAGGAAAAGTAAAATTTGGCAACTAAAGTATTATTTAGATTAAAAAAAACATTTTAGTAGTAATAGCCCAGAAACAGAATTACAGGCAAATAATACTCAGGCTGGAGTGGTTAAAGGTCTTAACACATAGGTTACGTAGGTCACCCTTTTCTGAAAAACAATTAAAGAATCCAAAAATATGGCAGATCAATAGTTGACTTGTTTACAATACAATAAGTTGTGTTCCCAGTTTGACTTTAACATTTTCATTTGAGATTCACATTTGTTTTACGTTTTGTATTTATATTTTAAATACTATCTAAATGGCATTTACGACTCACAATGGAATTACTAAAACAAAAATTTTCCAGACAAAATAATATAGGGCTGGATCCAGACTCTCCCACACGTTTCCGTACCTGCGGGAGTCTGTCTGTCCGACAGAGAAAGGGGAGTGAAAGCCCTCTGTCACTCCCCTCTCTCGTGTGGGTTTTATGGCAGCTTCCGCTGCTCACTGTGTCTTCTACATTTACAGGTAACAGTTTTCACGTAACACAATTATTACTTTGTTGCTTTTTTTATTTGAAATTTTATCAAACCAAAATGATCTATAAAGACCTCTTTTATGATAATATAGTTACATGTTCCCCCTTAAATCCCAAATTCCTCAGTTTCTTCCATTTTCTGTCTACCTTTAAAGTAGGCAAATAACCAAAACAATCATAGCCACCTCCTGGCAGGTGATTGAATACTGAACACAACCTACTGACCCTTCGATCCACACTATCATGAAAATTATATGGCACATCTAAATTTGAGTTACATAATTATTAGAATAAAAAAAACTGGTCTTCATTCCTAAACACCCACTTCACCTATTATAAGTGTCTCTGCTTTTACCATCCTGTTTTATCTTTTTATCTTTTTAACATCCCTGATTGGCTTCACTGGACCCAGTGCACTTCTATCATTGATGGTGTGCCATAACACTTGCTTTCCTGGCCCTTATACTAGCTTCTAATTTTACTGAAGATCTGCAAGTCAAAGCAATGTGCTTTTTTTAGTTTAAATAATTCACAGATGGGTGATTCTAGTATTATGAACCCTGTCACCTGCCATATTTGTATATGGTCTTACCGTAAATAAAATTGCATAAAAGAGAAACCTGCATTTAAAAAAAAATAAAAAATTAAACTTATGCTGATAATGCTTCTATAAATGTTGACATTTTTATTTAGCAATAATAATGTGATTTGTTGTGAGTCCCTGCTGCGATGGCTGTCATTACAAAGAAGGGACGGCCGAAAGTTGTTTTTCGGCTTTCTCTATTTCGAATTTCAGCACTGTTAGATTTTTTTTTTTTATAAATGGGTGAGTATTGCATTTTGCATACTCACCCTTTCATTTTCGAAGTGCTGCCACTGGACCACCAGAGAAGTGAGTAATCCTCTCTGGGGACTTAGGCTGTGGGAAGGGGGGCTTAGGGTTAGGCTGAGGGGGGGGAAACTTAGGGTTAGGCTGTGGGGGAGGGGGACTTAGGGTTAGACTGCGAGGGGGGAGACTTAGGTTTAGGGAGTGGGTTCGGGATACATTATTTACTTATATTTCGGAACACTGTGTTCGGTGCTCCGGGGATCGATTGCTATGCCTTAATGAGGCATAAGAAATCGATATCCCAGCCAGTTCGGAACGAGGACCCACACTCAGTGTGATTATAGCCTTGTTTCCCTTACATGGTTATAAATTATTTAAAATGTATTCTTACTAACAGAATCTAAGATCATCTAAGCTAAAGACTAAGTAAGGGCTAGATTTACTAAACTGCAGAAAAGGAAAAATGGAGTTTCCCATAGCAACCAATGAGATTTTAGCTCTCACTTTACTATTACATACTACAGAATGTCAGCTAGAATCTGTTATAGGCAACATCTCTATTTTTCCTTTTCCCGCAGTTTAGTCAATCTAGCACTAAAAGCCGATGACAGATGGATTGTTTTACGTAATAAACCCTAGTGGACAATGATAATTAAGATTTTATCCCTAAAATGTGAAAACTGCTGATTCTTCTGAATTTTGATGTTGGTTCATGAAAACGCATTAAGCTAATGTACACTAAACTAGATAAATAAGAGTGTTGATTTAATGTGTTAGATAGCTTTTAAAATGAAATCTTGGCAGCAATGCTGCATCACATGCTGGCTCACTCTGTTAATTCTTTTTATTACTTGACTTTATTAAAGTAAAACCTTTATTTGCTTCATCTTTTTGTTCGGACAATCAGTTATTAACAGTCTATAATATGGGAAATAAAGATTCCAAGAAACAAAATGGTAAAAAGAAAACGGATAATGGTGAGAAAGCTAGACACGTTTGTACATAGTGAATCAAATATACGAATCTCCTTTAAATGCTAACACGTAGAATAAAGTTCTGCCTGTCCAGAATTCAATAGACAGCCAATTCTATACCAATGTACATATCTACAAACAGCTTTATAATAGAGAAATATTCTAGGTTATTCAGAAGAAACTAAGTGCAATTAAGAAATAGTTAAATACTGTAAATGATATGTAATGCAACGTACTTAATAACAACCTGTGCTTTTTTTGTAGGTATTCTTGAGGGCAGAGCCATAGCTAGAAATTTTAGCACCAGGAACAAAAAGGAAAAATGGCTTCCTGACCCTGATATAAAAACCAATTTAACCATAAATATTGACTTACTGGCACCCCCTAAGCTTTGCACCTTGGGTGTCCGTCCCTCTCGCACACCCCTAATTATGGACCTGTTTGGGGGTACTTTGTACGGTCATATTCTCAGCAGCCCAGTCAAGTGATTATCTGGTGGCAGGATCAGTTTGCTCTGGCACTACAGTGGGCATAAAAAAGGAATGTACAGGGGGGGTATATAATGCCCACAATTTATACATTTTTTGTAAGCACCTTTTTCAGACATATAAAGCAATGATATAAATAGTTACAACTATACAATGGGGATTTCAAGATAATGGTGGCTGTTCAATGCAGCTTCTAAATAAATCCTTCTGATACACTGTTGGCTTCAATTTCTTATAGTGGTATAGTAAAATCTCCAAATAGCTAATGGTGTCACCAAGGACAGGACCTAATGTACTTTCTGTATTTATACAAATCCTGGACATTCTTGTGTAGTGCTCATCTCTAGGGCACACAACATAACCACTAATCTCTCATGGCACTCTCATTGGTGGACGATAAGTGCTTTTTGCCAGTTGCTAGTTCTGACAGTTTACCAATATGAGCAGTGATATACTACAGTTAATAAAGAGAAATATATACTTCTATGGGTAGCATTTTAATTAAATTTTTTAGATGAGGAAATAAATTTATCACATCTTATGACAAAGTGTCAAATATATTTAATAAAAAAAAAAAATATGGCAAATACTGACTGGGTTCAAAAACACTTCCAAAAGATAGGCACAGGACCAGGATAAGTCCCTAAAACACCTAGTAAATAACTTTAAATATAGTAATATACTTTTATCATCTCTTCAATTAACATTTTCCACCTCTTGGCCTGAGTTCAGTGTTTCTCTGTCCCTAATGAAGATGCATTGTAATTTTATCCTGGGTATTACAATCAATCCTTTTAGTCAATGACTGGTCATTATATATTCAGAACAATCACCTTCCCTAATTTGAAAACAATACCAAATGATGTAGACACAATCCAGTTTTGTGAGAGAGAACTATCTTAATCATTGCTTTGCCAAAGGCATAAAAAAGGAGGAGATTTTAGTGACACTAACAGATTTCTCTACTCTGAATAGATTTTGTTAGGTAACTCCTGGAGAGAATTGCTGCAAGAGTGATCTGAAGCCTCCCGCTGTGGTGCTGTGCAGAACTATAATAGAAGGTATTTGAAGGGAAGATGCGTGACTGAGTTCTCACTGTGCAAAATGCTCTGACTTAATATTTTTATAGATTGGTTAATAAAGATAGCTGTTGGGATAGTAGTAGTAAGTTTGTGTATGAAAATAGCCTTAAAATATTGGTATAGCTCTTTAATACACTGTATATGTTGTCCTTGAAATTAGTATTTAATGTTGTGTTGTATATTTAAAATTCCTAAATTGCTTTTATCTTGAGAGAACCTTAATTCTTGTTGAATGCTCCCATCATAGTTATTTGCATAATTTAGCAATTGTTTATATAATTCCCTATGCACACAGTGAGGTCAAATAACCTTAAATTCTCATTTTACGCTTGACTCCTCAGTGAGCCTGATCCTAAACGAATAACGTCACCCGTCATCCACAAGGCTGTTTGCAGAGGCCGAGTGATTTTCTGGCATCGCGCATGCGCGCTCCAGATATTTTGCAATAGAATTCCTTGCATATGGAACTCAGTTCTCTAAGGGCAGGCCGTTATCAGACATGTGGCAGTGCACATGTCTAAATTGAGTGGTCATAGCGGCGCATGCAACCAATTCTGAACACGTAAGTCACATTCGGATTTACAGAACGCCATTCATTTTCTGGATCAGCCCCTGTATGCTCTCTATATTTATGAATAAACGTTTATTGTTGAATGTTACTACATATGATTGTCTCTTAGGCTCATTAAAAAAATACTAGACATTCCAGTTTCATATTGAGCTATGGACAACCTTTCAAAGGTAAGCTTGTCCAGAGTAATAAACTGAAGATCTTTACTTAATGCTTGAGAAGCCAGTGAGTAGAAGAATGTGAGAATAAGTTTAATAGAGTAAAATTTAATAAAAAAATAATAAACAGGATATTGTGAAAGAGAAAATGAGCTTTTACAACCCTGAGTCTCATTATTAAACAGATTTGCAAAAATCATATTGCCTTCACTTACTAGAGTAGGTTAATTTTCAGTAAAATAAAAGAGAGGTTCTGTAACTATAAAATGATATGTAGTAATATGCAAAAAAACAAACTTGGCACAAACAATCTTTGCCTAAACCGTGACTAAAATATATAAAATATATATGTAAAAAAGCGTTTTGTGTAAATTAACACAATATTATATTTAAGGCTGCTGCTTACAACGGGTCTGGGCCTGAAAGGGAATATATTATAGAGATTAAAAAAAATGGTAGTAGGTAGCGCCTAAAAATATAATATAAATGACTCCTTGAAACTGTGAAGTATAAAATTTATAATTTATTAATAACAAACACATAAAAAAATGATAAAATATAATATGCTAAGCCACGTGGGCATGTAAAAGTCCACTGAAATGAATGAAAACCCACTAAATGGTCTCCTGAAGAAAAAAGTTCTTGATGGAATAGTAGACTCACAGGGTACCCTGTTGATGAGAATATAAATTGGATAATAGATGCTGAAGAGATGAATTCCTATATTTCTATATGACTGTAAACTGTGCAAACCGGTATAAAATCTGTAGCCTGGGGGGTAACAGAGATACTTGAATATGGAATGCAAATAGGAAAAATAGAAAACACTCACAGTTGGTTGATTATAGGATAAAGGCACTGACGATGTACATAAAGTGCTGAATGCCGTGGTAAATGGAAACAAAAGCCCGTTCCTTGGGCTGTTTAAAGCTGCAGATAGGTATTTGTGGTGTCCGGACATGTGGGACGGACTCAGACCGTGGAAGATGCTGTAGGCGGCACACAGAGCTGGATAAGCTGGTAATGGACCTTTTTGCAGCCGAGTGGAGGAACAAGCAGGCGGCTGATGTAATGTAGACAGCCTCCGAGGCCACACAGAGCCAAATAAACAGTGGCTGGAGCCAAGCAGACGGTGACTGGAAGTTGTTACAGCCAGGGACGCGGATGCACTGGTGTCCTGGTGGGTCTGTGGTGTTCAGCAAACAGATCTCACCACAACAGGATCGCTGTGTGCACCTTTAGCAATTCGATGTGTGGACAGGTTAGATGTATAAGTGTCTGTGGACACTGAGCCTGATGAGCGGTGCACTGAGCCAGAGCCGGAGCAGCAGACGAGCGGATCTCACCTCCAGCAGAGAGGCTGATACACCTGTGGCAGACAAGCTGTATATCGATGTCCTAATCCAATCAAGATCAGCTGGGGAATGGAGACGTGGAGAGTTGGGTGCGTGGCTAGCAGACACTTACGCGTTTCATCGCTCTGCAGCGATTTCATCAGAGGGAAGGTAAGTGTCTGAATCAGAGGTGAGCTTCCTTTATACAGGTAGATTTAATTAGGAAGGGAAAACACCTGAGTGAGCCTCTAGTGTTTCATGAATTTAAAAAGAAAAGGAAAATAACAATTGATAAGGCACGTATGTCACAGTATTTTCAAGGAGTCAAATAATATGTTGACCCGTTGTAGGACAGCAGCCTCAAATATAATATTGTGTTAATTTACTCAAAATGCTTTTTTACATATGTATTTTATATATTTTAGTCACGGTTTAGGAGCAGATTGTTTGTGCTAAGTTTGTTACATGGCCAAAGAATACTTACAGTAAGATTCATGAAAAAGGAAAATAAAACAAATTGTATAAAAAATTATATATATAAATTAGTATAGAAAATAACTAATTAATTGTCCAAGTAAACACCTAAATGCCAAGTAATGAATTATGGCCATGTTAATCAGTGGTGAATTTAAATGAGATGAAAAAATATATATATACATATTAAAATATATACAAACATATATATACCACCTCTTAACCCTTACATAAACAATTGGTACAAGTGTATGCGTGGAATGGACATATTTCGGAATATTTCAAAACAGATGCATATCCGTATACACGCCATATACAGGAGTTGGATCTACAATAACATATGATTGTCACTGACAATAAGACAATTTTCACATGTATATGAACAATTTTCACCTGTGTACGGACAATTTTAACATGTGAACAAAAAATTTGCAACAAATTAACCATCCTCACAAAATGTCATATATATATATGAATATAATATACACACTACATCTTCCTCACCATATCAAAATATATATACATGCATATCATACAGTGTGTACAACAACAATTGGATAAATATGAATGAGAGAATATAAGTGTATTATCAAAGTACACACATATATGTATAAAAAATATATATATTGTAATTAATAGCTAGAATAAGCAATCAGTATGGTGACGAAATTCAATAAGTTCATGTATTAAATACACACATATATAATATACCATATCCTCCTCATTATATCAAAATGTACAAGCACATCATATAGTGTAAAAGACAAAAATTAAATAATTAAATAATTATCAATGGGGAGACATAAATAGCATCAAAGTGTGCATCAAAATACAAGTTATCAAAGTGCAAAGTATAGAGGTATCCTGGATCCATATATAGAACACTATGATGTATATTCTGAAAATAGTTATAATACTGCGTTAAGTTCTGTATTTTCGTTAAGCCCATCTGGGGCCAAAGAGTTCATTTGATGGATCCAAAATACCTCTTGTCTGCAACTTTTTTCTTCAGGAGACCATTTAGTGGATTTCCATTCATTTTAGTGGACTTTTCACATGCCCACGTGGCTTAGCATATTATATTTTATCATTTTTTTATGTGTTTGTTATTAATAAATTATTAATTTTATGCTTCATTGTTTCAAGGAGTCATTTATATTATATTTTTTGGCGCTACCTCCTACCATTTTTTTTCTCTATGTAGTAATATGGTCTGAATTAATGATTAATTATGTCAAATTAAATAAATCTTAATATACATTATTTATTTCTAGAACTCTATCCAAAAAAAGAGAGTCCAATTTTCTGTCATGTGCACTATGTATATTGTACATTTATCTTTCTTAGTTGTACTGTAAGCAAGCACACACAATGCTTTTCTGCTTTGTAAATCATGTGAACAAATTTGCCATTTGTTTTTATCACAAAACCATATGTTCTGCTGAGGACAACATATCTGTTACCACTAAAATCCTTGGATGGGTTGATGTAGTTCATCCATCTTAGTCATTCATCTTGTTTTATTTTTGCATAACTGTAGATATAGCTGGAAATGTCATATGTAATCTGAGCTAGTTAGCATGACTAATGTTCCTGTCACCAGATGCCTCATGTATTATTATTGTTACTTTTTAACAGTTTCTGTCTCCATATCATTGTAACAGTTTATGTATAAACAAAATACTCCAAATCCCAAATGTCAGCTGTTATTACTGGAAAAATGGTGCTAGCCCCCTAAACATGACTGTCAACATCGTAACATCACTTGATAAATTTGCTTAGCATTTGTTTGAATTTTGTGGAAAATTTTAAACTATGATGAGCGTTTTGTAAGGTTGAAGCTAAAGCTAAAGCTTGTCAAGTATTTTGCAGTTTGGTAAGTGATTACTGAAATCACTGTACACATACCTAAATGCATATAAATCTACAATAAACAACATGTAGCTATCATTTTGTGACTTCTTATCTTTGACCATCATACAATTTCATGCCTGCTCAGGGCTGAGCCATGTAGTGTCATTCATTTTTTTACTTAGTATGCAATTTCTCTACATAATAAAGTCTTATGTGACAACTAATCATATAAAAACCCCATACCTGGAGGAACATGTGAGTACATGTTTAATAATATATATTTTTGACTGATATAGGAACTGTCAACATCAAGTTTTCCTGCTTTTGTCTTGTTTGGCCCTGGAACCAATTAAACAGTAGGGGCCAGATTTACTAAGCTGTGGGTTTGGAAAAGTGGAGATGTTGTCCATAGCAACCAATCAGATTCTAGCTCTCACTTTCTTTTTACATACTAGAGAATATCAGCTAAAATCTGATTGGTTGCTATGGGCAACAGCTCCACTTTTCCAAACTCGCAGCTTAGTAAATCTGGCCCTAGAACGTTTTTCTGCGCCATAAAATGGTCCAATTTTTCTTCTTCTTTTTTGTATACAATGTTGTTCCACATGGACCAGTGAGGCAGCACCCCCGTGTTATATCATCTTGTTGTATCTAACTGTCTGCACGTGAATCATTGAATTTTCTTTCTGAATTAGCGATTCTGTGTGCTAGTTAAGGGGCTACAGTTTATTATTCTACATATTATTGATCACCTTATTTGCTGTGCGGTCCCTGGTGCCTACAGATACCCCACCTTGAATCAGGGATAGTTCGCACTAAACTATATACTTCTGGAATTTTTTTTACCACAGATTCACTAAACTGTATCTATTGTCATTACTTGAGCCCTTTTATCAAATGTTTTGATGTATAGAAGCTTTATTAATGTCTCTCCTGCCATCAAAATGATTGTGTTTATTATAATAATTCAGCTACATGAATAGAGATACCTGAAGCAAAAAATTATGTTACCTGTTCTTTATTCTTTAATTATTAGTTAAACTTGAAAGATGTTTTTTTGCTATTGGCTACCTTAATAATCTTACATGGAGAATTAAGGATAAATTATTTATATTATGGCTCCTACATATACATTGAGAAAATTGTGTGAGTGATAATAAATATAATAAAAATATTTTTTTGTGGAAAAATAATTGTGGTATAATTTAATGTGATCATATATTTTGTATAATACAGTATAAACAGCAAAGAAACATTACAATCAAATATGAATTATAATATTTTAATCTAATGCTTATAACCTGAATGAAAAGCCTGTTGGACTCACTAAATTCTTCACAGAAAAGAGCAAAAAGGATCAATCGTGCACCAATCTAAAGACTGGCCGGACCGGAGGGCAGGTCCAACAGTCGCGTGATGATAGGCTGTTCCATACTCCTGTGCCCACCCTTCCTCTATTTAAGAGCTGTCAGATGAGTCCACAGTGATAGCCTCATTAAAGCATATAATGTGAAATGCGTGTCAGCATTTGCTCCATGCTCCCTGTGCCTGAGAATCAAACTATTAGAAATGCAGCCTTTTTTATAGATCTTTGTTAATCTAAAGTAGCTTAAAACTGCTAAACTAAGCGCAACAATAAGCCTATTTTCTCTTTTTGAAATGTTTGCTGTTGAATTTTAATGTGGATAATACTAGGATTCATATGGCATAACTTATAACGTAAAGTGTGCCAGAGTCAGATTTACCTTTGGAGAATTATGTATAAATATATTATTATCCTTTTTTTCTACTTCTATTACACACACAAATATGCACTTGCCCCCCCCACACCACACCCTCATAAATACGCAATTGTTGTAACACACTATTCCACAAATATGCAACATTACAGAAATTATATACATAAATTACATGAATTAAACTATGAACCTACCTTATACTGGATTTTGATGGACTCACTCCCTTTTCCTGTTGCATCTGGTCCGCAATCCTGGGACAGCGCAGTTCCCCTGCGTTATACAATACAGAAGAAAAGCACAGATTTAAATACAGAAAGAAAGAAAGAAAAAAACAAACAAAACAAAACCGCAGTGCAATATATAAAAAAAGGTGCTGGATATGTGTGTAGGAGTAGATGAGTAACGACAAAAAGGTTAGAGGTGATGAGGACAAGGAAGAGGGGTGATGACAAGAGGGAGGAGGACCTTGCACATAAGAGTTAACATGCTAATTGAGAGAGGACAAATATACGGGAAACACAGGGATAAAGAAGGGGAGGGCAGGTAAGTTTAGGTGGAGGAAGTGTAGGCTAGCCTGAAGAAAAGGGTTTTGAGGGAGCGTTTGAAGGATTGGAGGGTGCTGGATTGCCTGATAGGAGGTGGTAGGTTGTTCCAATGGATTGGGGCAGCCCCGGAGAAGTCTTGGATTCGGGAGTGAGAGGTAGTAATCAGGTTGGAGTTGAGGCGACGATCACCAGCAGAACGGAGATGATGGGAGGGAGTGTGGATGGAGATAAGAGGGAAAAGATAGGGGGCGGTGGAGGAAGAGAGAGTCTTGTAAGGGATGGTGAGAAGCTTGAAGAGAATTCTGAAAGGGACAGGAAGCCAGTGTAGAGAATGACAGAGAGGCGAGGTAGAGGCAGTGTATTTGGAGAGGAAGATGAGTCTGGCTGCAGCATTAAGTATAGATTGTAGTGGTGAGAGATGGACCAGAGGGAGGCCAGAGAGGAGAATGTTGCAGAAGTCCAGACAGGAGATAACAAGAGAGTGAATGAGCGTTTTAGTGGCATCAGCAGTTAAGAAGGGTCGGATGCGAGCAATGTTGCGGAGATAAAAGCGGCAGGACAATGAGAGGGCGCGGATGTGGGGGGGGATGGGGAGAGAGGAGTCCAGGATGACGCCCAGGCAGCGGGCTTGGGTGGAGGAGGAGATGGTG
>WWET01001846.1:239902-266086 GCA_011038615.1 Limnodynastes dumerilii | reverse complement strand
CTCAGTGATGGCGAGCCTATGACACACGTGTCAGAGGTGACACGCCAAGACATTCTGACTGACACGCAGTCAAAATGTGCTGATACCGCATCTCCCCCCTGCAGCATCTGATTGGATCAAAATGATCCAATCAGATGCTGCAGCCTAGGACACAGTGAGTGACGTTGCGTAACCTAGGTCACGCAGCGTCAGAGCGGGAGGAAGAGAGAGCGCGCTGCAGAGGAGAGCAGAAAGCAGAGGTAAGGTCATTTTAAGTTTAAATTATTAAAAAAGGCTAAGCACTAATAAAGGGGGCAAAAAGGCTGGGCACAAAGAGGGGACAATAAGTCTGGGCACAAAAGACTGGGCAAAAAGTGTCCTGGGCTGGGCACAATAAAGGGACAATAAGACTGGGCACAAAAGGGCAAAAAGGCTGCGCACAAAAGGGCAAAAAGGCTGGGCACTAATAAAGGGGACAAAAAGGGGACAATAGGGCTGGGCACAAAAGGGCAAAAGGGCACTAAAGCACAAAAGGGCAAAAAGGCTGGGCACAATAAAGGGACAATAAGACTGGGCACAAAAGGGCAAAAAGGCTGCGCACAAAAGGGCAAAAAGGCTGGGCACTAATAAAGGGGACAAAAAGGGGACAATAGGGCTGGGCACAAAAGGGCAAAAAGGCTGGGCACTAAAAGCCTTGGCACTAAAAGGCTTGGCACAAAAAGGCTGGGCACTAAAAGGCTAAGCACTAAGGGGGCAAAAAGGCTGGGCACAAAAGGGCAAAAAGGCTGGGAACTAATAAAGGAAGGCACTTCAAAATGTAACTATTTCTTTACTAGGGCTGCAAATATCATAAAATTATGGATATTTCTAGAAGTGACACACCACCCGCGGTAAGCTAAAAAAAATTCTGAATTTTGACACACCAAGCTCAAAAGGTTAGCCATCACTGGTTTATCCTGTTGTACTAAGAATATTGTTTTATCCTATATACTTTCCAACCAAACAAAAATACATCGACTTTGACAGAAAATTTATTACAAAGTAGATGTTTTACATAAATCATAAAATAACATTTTAATGCATAGCTCATCTTTGTCTACGCTGATTGCAACCATATTCATCATCCAGCCAAAAATATAATCTCATTAAATAAAGGAATATATCTGAACAAATTTGAAGGAAGCCGTCTGTGTTTTATTTCTTCTTATAGTAAAACATGATCTTTTAGACAATTACATTGAAGACATTAGCATAAACACTATTGATATGCACCTAAAACACAAAAAAACTGCATTCTTTGTATTTTTATAGTATGCACTTAAAAATGAAGGGCCAGATTTACTAAGGGGTGTTTTTTTCACAGATTATAATCACCAGCCATTGCCCTACTTTTCTCGCGATTTGGGTCCCAGATCACTGGATTTAATAAGGGACGTTTTGTGTGTTGATTTTTGAAGGCTTAATTCGATGCAATATCTCTTATAAGTGGCAAATTATCTTAAAAAATTGGCACACACCTTTCCCCTTTGTAAATAAAATAATAAAATCAATAATAAAAATGTTAAAAACAGGATTTTAGACTAAAAAAATATATAGCTTGGCATATACAATTTGTGCCCGGTTCTTGTTATTTAATAATGTGTTCCGCAAATTGCTATTAATATTAGTTTAGTGCTGGCTACATATTATTAATAAATCTTAATACTCACAGTTCAGAAGTCTTCAGTCTTGCTTGCAGAGTTCCTCCGGTTCATCTTCTTCTTCTGCAGGCTGCATTCCTGGAGACTGACCTTCTTCAGTGATGTCCCTCTGTCAAATGACTCTCAAACATCATTACTGGGCCCCAATGTATACCCTCTGACAGACCTATGATCCAATTTTTAAAAACTTAGTAAATCCGACCCTAAGATTTATAATAGGTCGTTCAAACAAATCAAAATGACAAATAAGATAAGATTTTGAATTTTCCAGTAGTATTTATGAAAACAATAATGGGCACTAAATATTCACCTGGTAAACTATTTTCATTCCCACTACTGGCATATTATATATTTTCATTCCCACTACTGGCATATTATATATTTTCATTCCAACTACTGGCATATTATATATTTTCATTCCCACTGCTGGCATATTATATATTTTCATATACAAATCCCATTAAAACAACAACAAAGAATGTCAACCTATATTACAAAACTGGTCAAAGAATTACCAAATAAATAAATACATAAATACATAAATAAATTATACCCTTCTACAAAAAAGTGTAAAACATTACGCTGATGTTCAGAATGGTGACGATTAACTTGTTGGCAATAAAATGTAGACAGCATTAACAACGATCCTAAAGAGAACCATAACCCTAATCCAAAGGACTGATTTCTTACCTTCAATGAAGGTCCAGCTTTAAATCCCTTAAGTGACCTTTATCAAAGTGCCAATAATAAACTACAATAAAGTATATGATAAAAATAAATAGCAATATATATTCTTTTTAAACACAGTGAAAAATTCCCTTTCATCAGTCCTAGGCTAAGAAATGAACTGTTTTGAAATGTGAGATATCTTCTGCTTCAGCAATTCTGTCATAGATTTGATTCTTTATTTAGAATGGGTTTCATGGTACATGAGTCACTTTATTCTCAGCTTCAGCCCATGTATGTGCATTGTGATTTTCTCCTACAGAATTTATTACTACAATTAAAATATTCATTGTAAGGCAGTTGGAGCTTGAACCCTACACCAATAAATGTTTTCATGCTGTTTTTAAACCTAGCATTAAGCATTCATTTGTGCATATTAAATGCTATTTGTATGTCTATACAATCCTAGTTCCAAGCCTAATAAGATCATAGTTATCTCCTGGAGACACCTAAAATTTGCCAGTGCTCTTGGAATCCCAATAGAGTTGGCAACTTTCTCAGATCTAGGCTTGAGGTAGTGATTTACTACAAATCAATGCCTCAAGCCCTGAGCGTTACTAAGGATAGCATGGTTTGATGACATCGGGGTAGATCCAGAACTACGTACGCAAGCGATTTTACACTAGCTGCTGACGTAAAATCGCCTATTAGTATTTACTGCGCATGTGCCCGGCAGATGTTACGCCACGTAACTCTGAACGTATGTTCCAGCCTAGTATCAACCTAGTAAAGTTAAGGTAGGGCTCAGCAAACGTAAAATGACCAAAGTACATACGAGCGAGGGGAGTGCCTAGGGGAGTGCATATAAAATACGCTAGCGTAAATACGCTACGTCTTGAAACGTAATGGAAACGTAGCTTTGACCCTGGCCCATCCATAGTAACACTATGAATAAGAGCTTTAATTAGGTAGGAGGCAGGGCTTCAGGCAGTGATTTGCATAATTTAAGTTGCCTGTTCTGCAAGTGACAAACAAGACGTTGGCAACTGTGAGGAAGATATTGGCCTTGCCTGATTAGAGGTGAGCATATGCCAACTGTCATACTGTTTCTCTGCGTGATTTAGCTTTAACTGTGCATGTGCAGAACTGAAGAGCATGCAGGAGTGTACGGGGGGTTCTGAGGGGCAAATTGAGATAGGGAAAGGGCTGATGGACGTAGACAATGTACAGTAAGGGCGAACCAAGGTAAGTGTTCCCGATCCACATCAGAACGTAGATAGAACAAACCCAGTGGAGTACCCCAGGGTTCTGTACTTGGACCAGTGCTATTTAATATCTTTATAGGTGATATTGCCTGTGGTATTGAGGGGAAAATATGCCTTTTTGCAGATGACACCAAGATATGTAACAAGGTAGACACGCCAGGTGGGTTACAGAAAATGAGGGGTGATCTAGGATGACACCAAGATATGTAACAAGGTAGACACGCCAGGTGGGTTACAGAAAATGAGGGGTGATCTAGGTAGACTGGAGGAATGGTCAAGAGGTAGACACGCCAGGTGGGTTACAGAAAATGAGGGATGATCTAGGTAGACTGGAGGAATGGTCAAGAGTGTGGCAACTGCAGTTTAATGCCAAAAAATGCAAAATCATGCACTTAGGACATAAAAACCCAATAGCCAAGCAATGTAACAAAGCAATGAGAAAGGCAAGTCAGATGCTTGGTTGCATAGGGAGAGGAATTATTGGGCAGAAATAGGGAATTAGTGATGCCCCTTTATAGATCGTTGGTACGCCCTCACCTAGAATACTGTGTTCAGTTCTGGAGGCCATTGCTCCAGAAGGACATAAATACATTAGAGACTGCAAGAACGACTTAAATGGTCCATGGCCTGTGTCACAAAACATAACAAGAAAGGCTAGAGGATCTAAATATGTATAACTTGGAGCAGAGAAGGGAGAGGGGGATATGATAGCAGCTTTCAAATATATCAAGGGTTGTGAACGGCTAGAGGAGGATGGTATTTTTCAAAGGAAGAGGTGTAAAAGAACACGAGGGCATAAATATAAACTGGAGGGTAGTAGATTCAGAGGAAATGCGGAAAAATTACTTCACTGAAAGGGTGATAGATAAGTGGAATAGCCTCCCATTTGAGGTGGTTGAGGCCAATACAGTAGAACAGTTTAAACATGCTTGGGATAAATATAAGGATATCTTAAATTGTAAACTAAATTGAGGGTAAATAAGGTCTAGGGTCAGCATAGTTTTGAACAAATGGGAAGACTAGATGGGCCATGTGGCTCTTATCTGCCATCAGTTTCTATGTTTCTATGTCTATTTATACTGAAATATTTCCACAGAGGGCGCTCATTCAAACACTTATTTGCTACCCTTGAGCATGATTTTAGCACTGCAAAGTAATACAAATGGCATGGAATGGCTGCTGCTATATTGTGCTTTGTTTTAAGCTTTCTATGTTCATTAAAAAATATTCATTTCAAAATGTAATCTTTTTAAAATATTGCAAAAAAAAAAAAAAAGAAATCTTTTGTTTAACTCTTTAGACATCAGGATGGAAGTATTCACTACATTACAATAATCTCATGGTAAATAGAGAGCATAACCCTGTACTTGCACTAAAGATTAGGGGGCCTGATTCAGAGGCTGAAAATAAGAACTTAAAGTTACACCTGGGCAAAACCATATTGATTTCAGGGAGAGTCAAGTTAATTTTATTCTATGCATGCAGGGAGAATGCTTTGCTTTTAATTATTGCACACAGATAGCTGATCAGCTTCACTTTTAAACTGCTAATTAGACTTGAGCTGGGAAACATCACCTTTTAACTATAATACTGTTGCAACAAACGAAAATTGACTCCCCTGAAATCAACATGGTTTAGCCCAGGTGTACCTTTAAGTTCTTATTTTCAATCTCTGAATCAGGGCCTAGGGGTATATTTACAAAAGTCGATTTGGTCCAAATCGCCCAAACACTTTGCAGGTGATTTTGCAATCGCCGTATTCACTAAAGGTAAAGTCTCGGGACTTGAGCCCTTGTCCAAATCATCAAGGCAGACATTGCTAGACAGAAATCGTCCAGATGTTTGCCATATAACATATACAAATCGTCGTATTCACTAAAGGAGATTTGTCTAAATCGCCTTTAGTGCAACAGCAAATCGCAGAAATTAAATGCGCCTGCTATGTAAGTTCTTTCAATGAAAGCGCCTCATACATAACCTGAAAAACACATGTCAATCTATTTGACATGTGTTTATTTGTGTGCAAAAGCCAAGCGCAGCATGCTTGCTTGAAAGGCTTACCCATGCTGCGCTGATAGAACTAGAAGGCTCAGCATTTCTTAGCCTCGTAGTGATATCAGCGTCAGCATGGTAAGCCTTCTAAACATGCTGCGCTGTGTGTGGTGCATGAAAAAAAACATACAGTAATACATTAATATATGTGTGTATTATAATAAATGTGTAGTAATGTACTGTGTGTAGTAGAAATGAAATAAAAAATGTTCACACTCACCTTGTTGTTGTCATCATTCTTGGAGTTTCTTTCTTCTTGGCAGGGAATCTTCTCCAGTTGCTTGTAGAATCTTCTCCGGTTAATAGAAGATGCAGCTCCGGTCCTCTCTTCAGCTCCTCGGCCTCTTCTGGACTTGCCCCGCCGACAGTCTGTGTTAGGAAACTTAGAATGTAGCTCCAATGGGCCTGGGACTGATGGGAATATAAAATAGTCTTTGTAAAATGTTATGTAATCTGATGGCGCTATATAAAAATCTGTTAATAAATAAATACATTTATGACAAATGGAAGTACTCTTATTAGTGCTTTTCAGAATGTACTGATTTAACCAACTGAATCTAATAATCATACAACCAAAGAACCATTTTTGGTAATATGTGGGCAACTCCAACTGTTTTGGGAGCTCACTAGTATCAGTGTATACCTACTTTTAAAAATTGTTAAAACACTTGTTCTTTAGCAACTTTGACAAGTGATAGTCTCCTGCAGTATTCTAACTATGAACACACCACTGCAGGTTTGGATGATTTGCACTGTTCATGAAATCACTAAGAGCATGGAAGTTTCTGCTGAGTTAGCATTTTCCACTTAATAGAGCAGTTAACTAACATGTCATGAGATGTAAGAGATTGACAACATTTTAAGTGTTATTGAAAGATTTGACCTAGGGCAGCATATAGTAGTTCAGAGGACAATGCAGAGCTTTGGGGCACAGCACATGTGATCTGAGATGCAGATAGTGATATGTACTTACCTACATAGTTCCTTAAAACGTATATTGGCCCAGAATCAGAGCTGTGCTTTTTTTCAGACAGAACCACAGCAAAAATGACTACTGCGCATTCTCACATTGGGAGCGCGCACAGAAAGATGGGTGCAAGTGTTCCCACCCGTCTGTGTTTGCATCCGACAGCACTTCGTCTGTGGAACTGAGAATTCCACGATATTTAAATGAAAAATGGGGTGTTTTTCTCATTTAAATATTGCATGCAGGGCTGCCCAGTGGCTGCTCATGTGCCTCACGCTTACACCATCTCAGGGGATGGTGTAGGTTTAAGAAGCAGCTCACCGAAGCTGAAAAAATAAAAGTTAATTAGTTTAAAGGAAAAAAACACAGTAAACATTAAAAAAAAAACACACACATACATTTACTATTTAACCCCCCTTTCCCCGTCGCTATAACGTAAACAAATAAATAATATCGGCCCCATAGGGCATGCTGATGCTTGTAGTACTACAAACACCAACATGCTCAAGAATGCCAGGGCATGCTTGCACTTGTAGAACCACAAGCGTCAGTATGCCCTGGCATCCAGGGCCCGCTGCGCCATGTAAATGTTCCCCATAGAAAATAAATAAAATTTAGGGCCGGCCATTCTATAGTAAAAAAAAATGTAACAAAAATGACAGTAAAAGTTTTACTGGCGCTAATGACAGTTCTAATGTCATTGGGGCATATTTATACTCTTGGCTAGCGAGGGAACATTTCCTGGAATGTCAGCGGGAGGAAGAGCCGGCTGAAGGAAGAAAGAAATCGCCGGCTGAAGGAGTGGACCATAAAAAAGTGCACAGAAAGGTGTGGAAATAACCTTTCTTTAACCCTTATCTCCCCCTAGGCAACTAGCAGTTGGCAACACACTGTAGCCCCTTGGACCCCTCCCCCAGTGCAGCAGTTCAGGCTTGGGCTACTGCAGAACCTCTTCCCACTGCCGACAATGTTATCCACCCTCCAGTCCAGGCTTGGACTGAGGCTCCACCCCCCTACTGGACCACCAGGGATCTTACTTCAGCAGAGGTGGGAGGGCTTTTGCTAACAGAGGGTACTAGGCCCTGTAGTGACATAGGACATGGCCACTATTAGGTAGTGGGGAATTAGGCCCCTGCAGAACAGGGCATTGGGACCTATAGAGTGAGTAAGCACACCAGGGGCCAGATTTACTAAACTAAGAAAAGTGGAGATGTTGTCCATAGCAACCAATCAGATTCTAGCTGACATTCTCTAGTATGTAATAGAAAAGTGAGAGCTAGAATCTGATTGGTTGCTATAGGCAAAATCTCCACTTTTCCAAACCCACAGCTTAGTAAATCTGGCCCCAGGTCCATGGTGTAGCAGTACACTAGGCTCTGGTTAAGTAGGTAAGGTTGGGTACTAGGCCCTGGTTGTTAGGAGTGAGCTAGGCTCCTTGTTAGAGTAGGAGCATTTCAGGCAGGAAGTGGACACTAGGCCCTGGTTAGGTCAGGTGTCGGAAGGTCATGAGGCAGAAGGCAGAAAGCAATACTACAGAAGTAAGCAGTCTTTTGCAGGTGTGGCGGCTGAAGATAACATCGCCTGCCAAGTTGACTGGAAGCCACGGTAAATATCAGTCTCTATGTGTGTGTGTGTGATCCTCTCCTTCCAGGAGTGCAGACTGAAGCGGAAGGCATGTGAGAGGTTCCGCTCTGCTCGCCAGGCATTGCCGATAAAGAGATGTCTGAGGCCTTGGCCAATGATGATGAATACCTCACCCGTCACTTCCGCAGGTACCTTGGGATGTTGATGAGTGACTAACTGTTATTTTCCCTTTGCAGTATTAGAGAACATCACGCCTACAACAAGAAGAGGGACCACACGTCTCCTTGGTTGCGGTTTTGCAGAAGAAAGGAACCTCTGGGGTGAGGACGGGCCTGGTCTCTTTAGATTCTAGGTCACAGAGATAACGCCCGTTACATGTACATAAATTTGTTGTAATCTCTTTCTACTCTTTGCCTGGGGATCTGATCACATTTAAAATGGAACTCTGAATCCAGCACTAAACGGTGTATTAGCTTGGGAAATGACCAGTGACAATGAAAATGACTTTTAATAACGAGCAGCATGCGTAAGTCAGGCTGTGTGAGAACATACGCTTGCCCTACGTCATTGTAACTCTGATCGCATGTCATTGTACGTAATTCTGTACGATAGGGCCGGCCGAATATACGCATTTCGGGTATATAAGAGATAGAAAATACTAAAACACTAACAGTGGTTAAATGACAGATTTTGTAAAATAAATAACTATGAAGCAGTGCATTTGGAATTTTTTCCTGTGTGATGATCACATCTTTCTGTTTCATTCCAAAAAATAAAAGTTATCCCCCTTTAAGGCTTTAACTTTTTTTTTTCTTAAGCATCGCAGTAGCACAAATGTGCTGCATCCATTAGTATATAATCAGCTATTCACTTTGATCAGTAAGTATCCCATAAGACAAATGCATTCACTATTGCTTAGAATACATTTCATCATTTAGTATAGTTCTGCTTCTTACATGATATTTAATATCCATTGAAATGCATTATGGTTTCAAACATTTTAAGATGCCTTAAGCTCTAATGTTCTGTCATTAAAATTACCCACTGAATGGCATTAAATGATTCATTTAAGTAAACAAATTAGAAGCTTACCATAAAGGCAGACAAGTCCCACACCTTGTATACGCACATTGCTTCTCCTGCAGCTACTTCTGCTACTTAAAGGGCTATCATCCTTCTCTAGTGTATAATAAGCTGTGGTATTCATAAAAATGCATATGCCATAACCCCACTTAATACTTGTTAACATTACAGCAATTTGCACTCCTTAGAAGCAGAACTCTTGGAATGCTGCTCCCCTGCATTCTTCTGAAGTGGACCAAACTAGTCAGTGATATGAAAGTTGCTTCAGGGACTTAAAGCCTTTGATCTCTACAGTGAGTCAGGCATTTCTAATAGAGAATAGTACAATTTAAAAGCAACAGTTTCTTGTCATGGCTCAGAGGCATATTTCAATCACTGCAATAAGTGGCCATTGTAGGCATCTCACAGAACTGACACTGCTGTAATGTAGCTCTTGAATAACTGTATTAAACTTACTTTTCCTTTACATGCTTCTTATTGCCTTCTTGATTTAGTGTACATAAACGAATTAATATTGTGATCCACTTACAAAGTCTTCATAAAATTAGTCTTTCATGTTTGTCTTTATTTTAACTATGTTAAACTGTGTGTTTACTTGTATTCATACATAAATAACAATAATTTACCCCTAATTTGTCAAATTATATATAGGAGGAATGACTGTATAGGGTAGGAAATGGCATTGGTTTTTACCCCTCATCAACTATCCCCAAGACACAGTGTGCTCCCAACTGTAACCTACCTGTCTCTCCTATAACATCACTGTTTGCTACCTCATGAAGAGACAAAGGTCATGTGACATTTACAATCACTTTGCCAGAAAAGAAGGTAAAGCTCTAACATCCCATGTACAGTCAGAGCACATTATCCCAGTCTACACTCTGACCAGACATTCAGGGCTGCAGAATTGTCACAGGGATGTTTTCCATAAAGAAAATATTTGCGAAATACAGACAATCGAAAGCTCATTTTTGGCTGTGTGCATTTTGAGAATATCACTAAATAGAAGTATTTAATTTAATGAATAAGTATGCCGAAATAATTTTCCCGCAACTTTCCCATTCATTATATCCAAAAGACTTAGACCTGCAATTGCAGACGCACTGTTGCACTGGACAGGTTAGTGGGGAGGCTACGGAAAGGAGAGTCTTGCGGTTAGGCTGCGGGGAAGGGAGCTTAGGGTCAGGCTGCAGGGGAAGGGAGTCTTAGGGTCAGGCTGCAGGGAAAGGGAGTCTTAGTGTTAGGCTGTGGGGAAGGCAGTTTTAGGGTCAGGCTGAGGGGAAGGGAGACTTAGGGTTAGGCTGTGGGGAAGGGAGTCTAAGGGTCAGGCTGCAGGAAGGGAGGGTTAGGCTTAGGGTAATGGAGGGGAGGGTTAGGATGAGGATTAGGATAATGGTTGGGGTTAGATAAATACTTACCACTCACCTCTGTGGATTCATTCTTGGGATCTTCGATTGCTTGTCCTCAGTGGGGCAGGAGTAATCAATTACAGAGACAATTTGAAATTGGCTGGTAAAAAGGTCCCTTTTGGAAAAGGCCGCTCTGTCCGCCGACCCACACCCCACAGGGATGACACTCTCAAATTCTTTACCGTCAGTAAACTAAGTGCAGTGGATAGACATTGCTTAGCCTGTAAATCATCCTGGTCCAAGACTGACCCTGGTTCACTCTCACAACTGACTAATTATACTCTGAGGCATTTAACTGTAGGAAATGTAAGACTTACAAGAAGTCCTGCAGAATGGAGATCATTAATCAGACTGAGCAATGTAATAGCCACCCTTTAAAAAAAATAAAAAGATATATAAAAATGGTAATGGTTATATAAATAAAAGGGCCATTAAAAATGTTTTAGTTTGTTTTGGTTTTTTTTGTAGTTTAAAGTGAAGTCCCCATCTCTAGTTTACTAGAAAGAGTAATAATAAAAGGGACACAGCTCAAACTATTTCAGCCCTCAAAATGTTAAGAGAATATATTATTAGATGGAACCAATAGAGGCGAACATGGCTTGTGCTGAGTAACTCACAGACCACAGTAGGTCAATAAACAACTGAGTAAAAGAGTGGCAAAATCCTATGTATTATGCCATCATTGTGTCACCAGCAGCAGATTAATTATTTGTGAATTGCTGGGCCAGCAACACAATATTTCATTCCAAAGGGCTAAGAAAATCAAGGAATGACTCTAATGAAGTGATAGACCAATTCAATAAACCTCAGTCCCAATAAGCATTTTTAAGGTGCTGTGGGACAAAGCTATTAGGAAAATATGTCCTTTGTCTGCTAACTATACTACTGATAGTATGTGTCAAGTCATTATAGATAGTCATGACAACGAAGACAACAAAAGCCATTGGAGAAGCCACAAGAACAAAAAAATGTTTACATAAGTGTAGGTAGCTAATAACCTTTAAATCCACATCTATACATTAGATGTGTCAATATGTATTTCCTATACTTCATTAGTACAGTTACCACTTGTTATTGTTCATGTTGATTTTACAGTAAGTGCCACTCCCCACCTATACCCTAATATGTTTACCAACCAAATATCACTATTTTCACTGTATTTTTTTCCCATTATTACACTATTTGAAACCATTGACTTGACCCATGTGATGTATGTATGTTAATCACTTCTTTTAATATAGTTGCAGTCTTTTATTTATTAGCAATTATTATAAAATTATAATATAAGGAGTCAAATTATTATTTACTAATTACCCTAATATAATAAAATAAATGTGAATTAATGTCATCCTACATAGCTATGATTCTATAGGTCTTTATCCAAGGCTCTAAGGACACATCCAATCATTTGTGAAGGTGGGTTCCATTCTATCATCATTCTTTCTGTGAGTATTTTACGCAAACTTTTGATAATTTAGTGCCGGCAGCAGGTCACTTTGTTCACTATTTGCCTGATTAGTATAGATACTAAGGTGCAATCTGTGCACTCCCTGAATGTTCTCATTAGGAGCCATTAATGGATGTTGAGTCCTTGGTCTAAAGATCATACCTTCTAAAATGGGACAGGTGGTTGAAAGATAACCTGGGAAGAATAAAATGCTAGACCTGAAAACAGTTTCAAAACCAATGAGGAGAAATTTATTGGATTGTGATCAACTGTATTGAATGTATGTGCTAGGTAGGAAGAGTTATACAGTTTCATCCAGTGGTCCAAGGAGTAAGTCTCACATAGATGTAATTGGTAAAAAGGCAGTGGAGAGATGAAATATAGAAGAGTACATATCATACACTTGGTGCAAATATCAGAGTAGGGACCTGATTCAGAGTTGCGCATCCATGTGAAAATCACACGGACGCGCAGCGTTTTTCTACAACTACTCATGCGCAAAAAGCACAAGGAAGTCGTATTGCTGGCGGAGTTTAGTGTATCCGCCAGCATACGAATCCGCCTGCAAAAAGGGGTGTTCCACAATATTTAAATGAGAAAAGGTGAGTTTTTCTCATTTAAATATGAAATTCCGTGCAGCGCAGTCCAGTGGCTGCTTAATAAGCCCTACGCTTCCACCATCCCAGGGATGGTGTAAGTGTAAGGCGTAAGCGCACCCGAGCTGCCAAAACAAAAATTAAGTGTATAAAAAGATATATATACAAAGTTAACCCCCTCCACCAGCGGCTGCCACCATGTTTTAAATAAATAATTAATCCAGGCCCGATAGAGCATACTGGCACTTGGAGAACCACAAGCGTCAGCATCCCCTGCCAGCCAGGTCCCGCTGCACTGTAAAAATTGCCCCCAGCATATTTCATATATTATAGCATCCCCCAAAATATATATGTCAAAATGCCACCATCATAATAAATAAAACATTTACGTGCCACATAATATATATGTCAAAATGCCACCAGCATAATAAATAAAACATTGCGCCCCACATAATATATATGTCAAAATGCCTCCAGCATAATAAATAAAACATAGCGCCCCCCAAAATATATATGTCAAAAATGCCACCAGCATAATAAATAAAACATTGCGTCCCACATAATATATATGTCAAAATGCCACCATCATAATAAATAAAACATAGCGCCCCCCAAAATATATATGTAAAAATGCCACAAGTATAATAAATAAGCATGCCCATGACATGCCCATGACAAGGGAAGCCCAGCGGTCAGAGCAATTAAGGCTCCGGGTGTTTTTTTTTTTGCCATACGGCCAATTCGCCTTGCACATCCGCATATAACTCTGATTCATGTCCTACGTGCTATAAAGACCAGGCAATTTGATGCACAAATGCGCATATCTGAATAGCACGTATTTAAATTAGCTTGCGCGATTCCTCCTCGTGCACACACGGAACTCTGAATCAGCTCCTAGGTAATAAAAAGGGATATTTGAGAAGCATGTGGTAATATTCTTTTATGCTTCTCAAGACTTTTAATTAACAATTGCTTCACAAAGAAAGTGAAAGGAGGTAACAGTCAGAGCTTTTCTTTCTATATGAATTGTTCATGGTGGTGTTTAGGTTTCTGTGCCTTGTGTCTATTGGTCGACCAAGTATGTAATTTGTTGTTTTTTTGTGAGGCTTGTTCCTTTCCAAACAAACTTAACTAAGCGCTGGATCCAGACTTAAGTAAGTGCTTGAAATGAGTTACGCCTTTGCTAAACCATGTTGATTACAGGGGAGTCATATTTCATCTGTTGCAAACAGTATTAGAGTTGAGAGGTGATGTTTCCTATCCCAAGTCTAAATAACAGTGTGATAGTAAAGCTGGTCAGTATCTGTGTGCAGTAAGCAATTCAAAGATAAATCCCTGCATGCAAAGAATACAATTAACTTGACTCCTCCTGCAATCAATATGGTTTAGCCCAGGAGTAACTAATTTCAAGCACTTACTTAAGTCTGGATCCAGCCCTAAGGGAGAATTGAATGCATACTTGCTTTATTTATGTTAAGGGATATAATGCTGCACTGCCACAATATTATCAAAGGGCTCCAAGATGAAATTTAATTTGTGATCATTTGAAAAAAGGAAGGAAAATTCTCTTCTAATGATATATAGATAAAACTAGGGATATAATTTGTGATTTCAGGCTGAATTAAACTGTTGACATTGGACCTGATTCAGAGTTTTAGCGGATGAGCAAGTCGCAACCGCTAAAACGTTCTATTCAGAGGTGCGTGTTTCTGAAGAAATATTGCTCCAACCGCACGGCTTGTTTTTAAATTGGTTTGTTTCTTGCATGCTGCCGCTAGTAGAACTACTGGTGCAAGCATGCCCATGAATGACAAGGTATGCTTGCTCTAGTAGCACTACTATCGGCAGCATGCCTTGCCCCAAAAAACAATACTGTGCCCTTCCAAAAAATAAAAAATAACGTCCCAAATGTCCCCCTATAATAAGAAATTATAAAAGAATGTAAATACCCTGTCCCTCTCATTTAAAAAATGATGTTTGCTACCCCAAGTCTAAATAACAGTGTGATAGTAAAGCTGGTCAGTATCTGTGTGCAGTAAGCAATTCAAAGCTATATATCCCTGCATGCAAAGAATTCAATTAACTTGACTCCCCCTGCAATCAACATGGTTTAGCCCAGGAGTAACTAATTTCAAGCACTTACTTAAGTCTGCATCCAGCCCCAAGGGAGGATTGAATGTATACTTGCTATATTTATGGTAAGGCATATAATGCAGCAATGCCACAATATTATCAAAGGGCTCCAAGATGAAATTTCTTTAGTGATCATTTGAAAAAAGGAAAGAAAATTTTCTTCTAATGATATATAGATAATACCAGGGACATTATTTGTGATTTCAGGCTGAATTAAACTGTTGACATTATCTCTATACAGTCTTTTTAACATAGAGAGGTAATTGCCAAAAATTATTTCTACAACAAGTGTTTCTCCTATTAAAGGCATGCTTGTCATGTGATTCAAAACAAACACAATAAACAAAGAAAATCAAATATAGTATACAATACCATACTCTTAAAACATCTTTCTACACTACATGAAAAATTCCAAATTCTTGTTCCAACAGCCGTGACAGCAGCTCCTTCTTTCTTACTTTACATTATCTGGTATACACACCTCTTTGTGTAAACAAAAGGTAAACAAAGAAAAAAATATATATTCAGAATAGAATCTTTGCATATTACCCAGTAATGGTTGTATGGGAGCTGTGAAAGATGGTATGACAAAAATTGTATTCTTGAATGCAAAGAGGGTAAAGATACACTCTGTGCATGTCCATCACTCTATACAGTGCTAATCAAGCGCTTAACTAAGTCCTTTGTTTAATGTTTTATTGTTTCTCTATTTTGAAAAGCCAACCAATTACGATTTTTTTTATAATGGGTAAGTATGCCGAATGGGTCATCAAATGGGGAGGGTTATGGTTAAAGTCATGGAACCACTGCAGGGTCACGAGGCTGCGGGGATGGGAGTCTTAGGGTCAGGAAGGGGAGGGTTAGGGTAAGAATTAAGCTAAGGGTTAGGGTTAAATTTATACTTACCAATCAAAGAACCGTTTTCTATGCTCTGCGCATTGATTGCCTTGCCTGTTTGAGGCAAAAGCAATTGATTTGCCAGCCAGTTCGGAACTGTACTGAGTGCAGGTATGCTTAGCTTAATACCAGAGCACAGCCGAGCAGCAATCAATGGACATAACTCTCAGCCAAATCAGAACAAAGGGACAGCGCTCTTAAAGTGGACCTATTGCATCAAAAGGGGGGCAGTGTGAAGGTCTTCATTTGCCAAGACAGTATTTTCAGATTGTGAATTGCCAAAGTCCTTGTTGATACATTTTAAATTGATAGATTAAGATCTTGAAATGTTCAGAGACGTCATCTTATTATATTCTCTCATGAACTAATTGTCACAGTGGTACTATATACTGTATATAGTGTGCCATTCCCAAAGCCTAATAAATACCCCATATATTACAGTATGTGCCATAACTAGATCCCCTATATATTGTCACATGTACTTTATGTAGTGTGCCATGTCCAGACCCCTAATATACCCCACATGTATTACACGCATTGGAAACCCCCCTTTCAAAATCCTGTTTTTGCCACTGGGTCCAAACAACAAATGATAACATTTTCAAGGTATAGGACTCTTTTTAGGTCCACCCAGGGTTTTTGCTTTGATAAGCAGAGGATATTTAAATATTTGGGTAGGGCGCAAATGGTTTAATTTTCTGTGAACCTTATATCACTAAAGACCGAATAAAGAATTAGATAATGTGGGCGTTTTCCGCTATTCCAAGCAGAAAACATTTGCATTTTGTCACCACACATGCACATGAAGAAGGCTTTTAGCACTTATCAGGATCTTTTGGACTGCATATAGCGAGTACGTGAGGTGGGAGGGGGGTGGATATAACTTGTACAGTAAGGGTTGGGTTAGACCCTGGCGTGCAATCCAAATATTTAAATTTCCGAAATCATAAGGTAGGGTCCTATGAACTATGAGCGCAGTGATAATGGAGATCTGCATCTAGGCCTAAGTGTGTATATTTGGAGTCTACGCTGGAGGAACAGTACATGCACATATACGATCACAAAATTTTGCCTGATAATAGCTATGGTCCAGATTCACTGATAAGCATGGAAGGGGACTTACGCAAGTCTCTTGCATAAGAAACCTTGACACGTAAACACTGGCACATGCACACTCCAGGGGCCAGATTTACTAAGCTGCGGGTTTGGAAAAGTGGAGATTTTACCCATAACAACCAATCAGATTCTAGCTCTCACATACTAGAGAATGTTAGCTAGAATCTGATTGGTTGCTATGGGCAACATCTCCACTTTTCCAAACCCACAGCTTAGTATATCTGGCCCCAGATGTCAAATGTCATACGTTCTTGCATACGGAACTTAAGACCCTAGGGAAGCAGTTCCATGCACAAATCCATGCGGTAAAGTTAAGGTTGGGTTCTGGACATGTCCGTGTCCAGAACACAGCAAGGAGGGGGGTGACAACCTTCTCCATGCTTACTTAGAGATCTTTGTGCGTACGTAAGTCACATGGAGCTCGGAATCTGGTCCTATGACAGCAAACAGTGTTTACAAATGATATTTTGTGTCCACTACAAAAACTGCCTAAAACAGACAGCAAGCGCAAGTTTCCAAACAATAGCTCTGCCCAGAAATAAAATACAGAACTAAACAAACGTGTCCACCTTTTGACAGTGACTTACATTTTATCAAGGCACAAAGAAAATTGGTTTCTTTCAGAACTTTAACAGCTTATGCTATCTCCTTCCAAGACACAGATAACAGCTGATGCTATCTGATTGCACAGTCACTAAGGTGCCTCTCAAGTTTATTCTTGTTGTTTAACCTTTCCATAATAGTCTCTATTTGACATGACTCAAGCCTGCCAAGTACATGATTTGATGTGCTGCATCGCCGGTCCCTTCCCCCATGAAAAACCTCAAGGTTTAAAGTCACTTTTAAATCCAGTTATTTTGAACCAATAGATTTGTAATTCCTGGCTGTGTGAATCCTCTAGGAGAAATTGTAGGCATTATCACAGCTGAGCCCTAAATAACTACTTGCCCACAGTTGTCACTATGGATTACTAGAAAAGCTTAGTTATTTTTACCAATTGCATGAATAGAATGGATTATTTATATACCTGAACACTCAATGGTCAATTAGGGTAAAATCATGCGCCGGCGTGTTTTTAACACTATTTTTAGCAAAACTACGGGCAATATTTTTTTTCCTATTCAATTATTTTTTAGCGTTAAAAATACGCCGTTTTTTTTACGATATCGTTAATTAAAAATTTGCCCCTATTAGAGGTGCAGATTTTTAACGCTACCCTGTTTTGTGCCCCGACAGGGCATATTGATGCTTGTAGAACTACAAGCATCAGCATGCCCATGGATGCCAGGGGCCACTGCACAGGTGCCTTGGTGAAAAAAAAACTTTATGGAAACGTCGCAAATCACTTCCTGCTAGCAGGAAATGCCCGGCGCTAATGACTGGTTATCTCCGACGCAATATTTTTTAAAATACCGCCGGCAATTGAATCTGGCCCAATATTGGCTTTTAACAGCTATTATTCTTGTTCTTTTACAGTTAAATGAAAATTTGTTTTCCTTTTTGTCAGCTAAAGTTTAAATATTTGTGAACATTTGGCTAATGATAAGATGAAATGATAGCAAATTAGATGGGCTATATTCCATCAAAGAAAGAGACAGAAGCATAACTACTTTCATCATAAAGTGTGCAGGTGTAATGATCCCCAGAGGGAAGGGACAGGAGTGAGCTATACAACAGCAGGATTGGAAAAGTGGAGATGTTGACCATAGCAACCAGTCAGATTGTAGGTGTCATTTTCCTATTACATACGAGGTATGTCTATAAAATAACGAGACTCTGATTTCACCTAGTAAACAAAGCAGTCAGAACTGGTTATAACTGCATACGTAGTGACCTTGAACATGTGGCAGAATGGGTTCCAGAAGGCACAACAGGTAACCAGCATTATTATAAGGAAGTTTTGAAAAAGCTGAGAGAAAGAGTCAGAAAGAAATGGCTGCAACTGTGGAAAAATGGTTTCATTCTTCACCAGGACAATGCACCTGCTCACACAGCACTTTCTGTGACTAAAAATCATATTACTACTCTTGAACATCCTCCACATTCGCCCGATTTAGCACTTTGTGACTTTGTATCTTTTCCCAAAAGTTAAATCAGTGCTTAAAGGGAAACATTTTGAGTCCGTTGAAGAAAACGGCAGATGTGTTGAAACAACTGACAGAAATTGATTTGCTCCATGCCTTAGACCAGCGGAAAACAAGACTACAGCGATGTATTAGTGCAAATGGGGATTATATTGAAGGGGACAATTTATAATACCAATAAATAAAAGTGAGTTATTTATTCAGTCTCGTTATTTAATAGACATACCTCGTGCTAGAGAATGTCAGCTAGAATCTGATTGGTTGCTATGGGCAACATCTCCACTTTTCCAAACCCGCAGCTTAGTATATTTGACCCAATGTCTCCATCTTAAAACCTATACACTGATCCAAATTTCTATTTGATGAAGTACATCTGTTTTAAAAATGTTTAAAGCTTCCTATTTGTACCCGAAACCCAGTTGCCAGCGTTACTAAGGAGAGTCAGAAAGTGAAAATGATCAGGGATGTCTAAGGGGTTAGATGTATGTATGTATGTATGTATGTATATGTATATGTATGTATACGCATGTCAATTAATGACTTAGGAGTAAAAGAGAGATTAAAGCTGCACAGGGAAAATTGGAAACCATGCCATTTCTCCTAATGTCAAAGCCCACAGTAACTATTAAATACAAACAGACACATGTTTGGTGATTAATATTCAGTAAAATAGGTAATGCAAAGTAATCCACCTCTAGTATTGAAACATGCCACCTTTTGGTACTGTGACGCACGTGCAAGAACTACAGTACCAAGACGGAATTTTGGATCCAGATCCATCCTGGTAATTAATCCAATGGTTGGGCCGGACAGAGCTGGAAGTGAAAGCGCTTCTGCTGTGAGGGTGTGGGAAGGGAATTAAAGCCTGGCAATGTCCAGCAACTTGATGGCCAAAGGTCAGATTGGACGGGAACTGGATATGTGTGTTCCTAGCAAAATCTCCCTTTATCTAAGAAAATACAGAGGCACATTGCCATTTCACACAGCCCTTTCAAAATACTGTACTGTTCATTTTACTTCAAAAGCTGCACTTATCTAAAATCCCTAGCACAAATCACAGAGATATTGTAAAATGATGAAGAATATATTCACCATCGTATCTAATCAATATTTTGACTTGCAGATTACTTTAATACTAGATATGTTACTAAGGGCCAAAAAATGCTGTGGTCAGCTTAAGAGTTGTTGCGAGAATAAATTCTCTAGCCTTCACTAGAGATATTAGATTATTTAAAGCTGACTATTAAAAGCATTCTGTGTAGATGGCATATGAAAGAATTTAACTGCCTCTAGAAGGTCTATGTATGCTGCCACATACAGTCAGATACAAGTAGTTTATGTTAAAGATTAATTGTAATTTTCCAAAAATTCACGTATGATAATTCCCTAATATTAGCATTTTGTCTATTAAAAGACCAGCCTCCAACACACACACACACACACACACACACACACACACACACACGCACATGCACGCACACACACACGCACACACACACACGCACACACACACACACACACGCACACACACACACGCACACACGCGCGCACACACACACACACACGCACACACATACGCACACATTTCTCTTTCATCCTTTTGTAAAAAAGAAGTAATACTGCATCATTATACTGCACATTCCATATGTTCTGATTTAAGTTGAGATAGACTGTTTGAAGGCTCTGTCCCCCTGTCTCAGCATTGTGCTGATTGAGGCAGACGTAGGAGGAGGAGCTAAATCCTGACATCAGGGGTGATGTGACATATAGGTTGGCATGGTAATCTTATAGCCTTATGGTCAGTGGGGAAGCGTACCTGAGTTACACACTGCAAAATTTAATGTACTCTCCCTGGCACTTCCCTCACGCGCATATAACTTAGCTGACTTGCGTGTTCAGAACCCTACCTTAACTTTTCCTTGCGTATTGTCGTACGTAAGTGACTAACCCAGCCCATACTGTACTATTTAAATGCCTCTCTCCTTCCACAATGCATATAATCGGCTTGTATAGGGATGTCACGCCCTATCGTACGGAGTTACGCACAAGTTACATACAATCAGAGTTATGATGCGCAATATCTGCCACGCACATGCGCAGTGCGTTCTCACAGCCAGACTGGATCAGGCCCAGTGTCTTGATGGCATATTTTTTTGTGGGGAAGCAAAACAAGACATAGTAGTATATTTTAATAGGTCCAGTTAGACATCAGTAAATATATTATACTGAAAACTGTAATTACAATACAATAGCTAGAAGAGGTGTTTTTTACACGCACACACACACACACACACAAACACACACATACACATTGTTTTATTATCACCACAGAAACAGTATATTTATTTATGTGGTACTTTCAGTCAGTACAGTCAAAAAAAAGAGCAGGCAGATGTGTCATGCATCAGGAAGACTATTAAGTGTTGCTAGAGATAACTATTAATGTAACAACAGCTAAGTAGTAAAAAACGCTACACTTTAGTATATGCTAATGCACTATCGTAGATTTCCACCCAGCAGTTTTCATGTCATGATTTCCTGTACCAGCTATTAATGTTCCTATGAATGCAAACAGCTGCACGTCTTCATCTCACATTTTTTTCCCAAATGAATCCCACATATGGCAGCAAAGTTGCATCCTCATCATTATCATCATGCTGCTGGTGATGAAAGGTGGTGTTTCTGTAACTATTTCCATATTGTAATGTAATGGAGCATAGAACATTTCCTTCAAATTCAATAGATTAAAAAAAAAACTCTATTCTGTTCAAAGAAACCATGGAGGTTTTTATAAATGCCTCATAACATACAGAAATACCCCCACCCCTCTGGTCTTTATCACTACCCAATCATGCTATTCACCCCAATACCAAAACCATTCATACTCACCCCCTTAGAATTTCTTTGTCTACACATTAAAATTTAGAACTACCGTACCTACAACTGCCAGTCACTGATAAACTATAACTGATCCTGTTATGGGATAAGGACACTGCAGCATCAATTATGGTCATTATTGTATTGATCGCTACAGCGAAAATAACACATTCAACAATAATACAGCAGCTCTGAACATCACACCATCAAACTTTACCCAGTACTTGTTATGGTCACCACTGCGACTATAAAACATTTGACACTGATACTGCTGACACCACAATGTTGCACAATAAATAATGTCTTTATCATGCCTCTGTCCACTCTTTCCTCCGCTCTGTCCTCCAGAAGAACTTTGATCACTTAACCCTGTCTACACTATGAATGTTGCACCAATATACTTCACCCCTGCAGAAAGCACAATCCTAGTATAACAGAGACAGAAGTGACTTCTTCATAAGCATCCTCTGTTGTGCAAGATAAAAGAAGTGATAGGTACAGCAGGAAAGGTCACCCTGCTTACTGCCTGCTTTTCAAGATTAGCTCACCAATGTCACCTCTTTTCCCCAATGAGGAAGAAGGAACGACACCATGGTTTGTATAAGTTAGTCATGCTGGAGATGGAAAATGGGAAAAATAACCTTAGGTGACGACTGAAAATATAATTATATCATTACCAAAAAGCAATAGACAAGTGTTTAGAACGATACTGTGTTAATGTTTATACTACAGCGATCATGCTTTATCTTGTCTAACATGCATCGCAGCGTTTGATTGGATGATCTTGTCCTCTCTATTTTATCGATTACATTATGAAATGAAACAAAGTCAAAAGAAAAGATGGTAAAAAACAAAAAGAAGAATATAATGAAAGGGTAGTGTGTTATGCATGGATCAGCATGGTCATCAGAACTTATTTATTTATTTATCCGAGGGTTTGTCCAGAATTAGTCTCTCAGATCTTCCCTGCATGAAGAGTGCTGAAGTTCACATAGTCCTGTAAACCTTTCAGTTGGTAGTATAGCTCTATGTGCTGATATGGCCCAGTATTAAAAGGAGAGAATGCCAAATAGGCAATGAAAGAAGATAAACACCCGACTGCTGTGGCATACATCAGCAAGCAGTATGGGTATTGTAGTTTTAGTTAGGATCAGGGTGGTTAGGTCATTAAGGGGGTGGGATAAGGGGTGGGGACAGTGGGTTTATATAAACCTTAGGCACCGATATTTTTACCTTCTAGAAGATTTCTTCCCTCCCTCCCCCCCCTTTATTTAGAGTTGTTTTGATAACATGTTTTTTCCTTTTCAGTTGGGGCATTAGATTTGGCGGTAGCTGTGGGGTTGTTCAGCATTATTTGGTGCTAGATTCAGGGCTGCTGCAGTTCTTTGAAATCAGTGGTTCTCACATATGAAGGTGCTGTATTACTAAATATTTCCTGCAAATGATTTACATAGCACTGGTGTGTCTAAAAGGTACACCTAGGACACGTTACAGCAAATAAAGGGGTGATTCTATTCTCAGTGATGATGGTTGTAATATGCATCCATCTATCTGATACTTTGTCACTCATGGAACCTGTACTAATGAGATTCAAATTCTGAGAGCAACAGAACACCAGTGAGCATATAGCGCTCTATGGAAAAATGGACATTTATGGGTATAATACCTGCATAGAGGTTCTAGGGTCTCATTGTCTGGTGTTGGTATCATAATAGACTAGTAAATAGCAACAATAATCTGAAGAGTTACTCTTAAAGACACCTTGACAAAAATTGTGAGCTCAAATTCTAATTTACATCTGCAGTAAAACAACATGTTAAACTGTTATTATATTTATGAATCTTAGTTTGACTATAAGCAGTCATGAAATTGAAGTGACATCTGGATTGTCTTAATTTTTTTCTGGTCGTTTTAATTCCACATTTACCATAAGGGTACAAAAATTTGATTATTTGTCAACACAGAAGGAACAGTTTTTGTTAGTTTGTGGTTTATGCAAAGTCTAAATGACCGTGAACATTGCAACATGCAGGGAACATCCCTAGAAGTGCAATATCCAGCCCTGTCTTATTTTAATCATTTTGACCAGGTCTGTAAATTGTTCCATAATCTCATCAGCAATACTGGAAGGGGGAACCTTCCTGATTTTATGCTTCTTAAATGATGAATACAAAAAAAGCGAAAATAATAATGCCTAAGAGGATTTTTAGAAGAACTATTTTTAGCCAAATGTTTAACTTATAACCAATGAAAATTTTAAGACAGAAAACAAATATGTTTGATCTACAGCAAAAAAAAACCTTGAAATTGCATTATACTGTACTTATATATTGTATCATCTATTTGGTACATTGCCTTCCATCTGCAAGGCGGATGTCTGTAATATCTCTTCAAAGCAACATTATTCCCATTAAAGATTCAGAAGCGACAGCAGTAAAATTATTTCAGATCTTTTCGTTTTGCATTTCGCTGTCCCTTTTCATGAAAAATCCAATCCCAATCCACTTCCATGGTGACTCATGCTCTTTAATTGGATTAAACTATTTATTTATATCATATATATAGGTTAATTAAGATTCAGATATCATTTTCAAGCATTTCCAGGCAAATATACCATTTGTACATAAAGATGGTAAATTAAAAAGCAATCAGTAACTTAAAAATAGTCTAATTTCAGCATAGTAATATACTGTAATATACCTGATCCAGACTTAAGATCATTTTATGTATGTAAGTGTACCTAAGTTACGCACTACTAAGGATAATGCCCTCCCCCTGGCACTCCCCTCTCATGTACGTAACTAAACGGACTTACGTGTTCAGAACCCTGGGCCAGATCCTGATTTGCAAACATCAGGCCACTTACGCATGCAAAGTGCATAAGTGGCCTGATTTGACTGAATGGATGTGCCTTCCAGATGTTACGCTAGTATTACGATATTAACACTAGCATAGCAAGAATTGTATGGAACTTAGTTCCATGCAAGCCCATTTCCAAAGTAATGGGTATTGTTTTCTTCCGCCTGCTAAAGTGGGCGGGGGGAAGCATGGTAATTGTAGTGTTGGAGGGGACTCCCACACAGGTGCGGATCAGTGGTCATATGGACCACTAATCCACATGATTGACTTAAGGCAGGCTTATGGCAGCGTTATCTGCCATAAATGTAATCCAATACATATATTTTCCAAAGAGAGTAGGAAACAAAAAGGGCAAATTTTAAGGGTGCACAACCCTAATTATAAAGATGACCTCAGTAAACAGAATTCCATCATATAAAAAAATCTAAATCATAATTAAAAATAGAAAAGAGAATACTTAAAAGAAGTAATGACACCATCCAGCAAAATATGTAGATACAAAGCTGTCCCTATCAAATAGCATGATGATAATCACATTAATGCGTCAAGACATTCAACACAGAAAATAATATATACACATAAATAAGAGTAGTAAAAAAAAAAGGCCAAGGGTGAAGAAAAACAGATTGAGGCAGCAATATAATATTGCCACCTCAACCTTGGTCTTTTTCTACTACTCTTATTTATGTGTATATATTATTTTCTTGACCTATACATGTGTTAAATGTCTTGAGGCATTAATGTGATTATCATCATGCTATTTGATAGGGACAGCTTTGTATCTACATATTTTGCTGGATGGTGTCATTACTTCTTTTAAGTATTCTCTTTTCTATTTTTAATTATGATTTACCGGTAATAAAAGTGGATTTTTTTATATGATGGAATTCTGTTTACTGAGGTCATCTTTATAATTAGGGTTGTGCACCCTTAAAAATTGCCCTGTTTGTTTCCTACTCAATTTGGAAAATGTATGCATTGGATTACATTTATGGCAGATTACTTGGGTAGCACCTGTTTGAGTATACTGTGTGTTATCATCTAAAATTTACTAGCCGTGCAGCCTTTTCTTTCTTGATTATTGTTAATCTGCCATAAAGCCCGCATGAAAGAGGGGAGTGACAGGAGGCGTTCACTGCCCTCTCTGTCTGATGGACAGACCCCGCACATGCAGGGGTCTGGATCCGGCCCCCTATCTTAACTTTTCCTTGAGTATCTCTGTGTGTAATTAATGTCTTGTCATACATAGATGCATAACCCATCCATTCTGTACAATTTATATGCCTCCCTCCACCCACAATGTGTATTTTCGGCTTGCATAGGGATGTCACACCCTGCCGTACGGAGTTCCATGCAACTTATGTACAATCAGAGTTACAATGAGTAACATCTGCATGTGCATGTATTATAATATAATAAAATTATTAAATTCTTAAAAATTGAAGGCTGTTAATATTAAAATATATATAT
>WWET01001846.1:222793-236325 GCA_011038615.1 Limnodynastes dumerilii | reverse complement strand
GGAATGGAATGCGGATACGCGGAGGCAGATAGCAGAAATACAATAGAGACTAGCAAGCTAAAACACAGCAACAGGGAGCAGGAAATAATGACCCACCCTTAGCTCTGGGGAGGACATATATATAAGAGCAAAGCACAGGTGTATGTGATAGGCCTGTAATTAGTCCACAAGAATCAAGCAGCAGCCCCTAGTGGCAGGTCATGGTACTGTCCACAAATAAGAATAACTGGTCCAGGTCTGTCCCTAGATGCAAAACAGGATACAGCAGTCCAGGATGTAAGAATTCTGACATAATCACTGTTATTATATTTTTTTTAGATTGATTAATTAAAGTTTTTTTATTTTATTATTTCAATACCAGTTGTGCATTCTGGGTTATGCTGTCATAAGTCACTAGTCTTAAGTGACAGAGGTCCATACGACCGCTGATCCATATGTACAATTTAAATGCTACTCTCCACCCACTTTATGGATTTTAAGCTGGTGGTGGGGATGCGCTGCCCTATCAGACAGCTTTTCAGGCGTTCAGAACTAAGTTCCATATGGCTGGCGATCCGCCGTGGAACATCTGGTATACACATTGCCAGATATGCAGCCGAATTCCTCAAGCAGCTTGTGGAATTCAGCTGTTGTACAGCGGTCTGGAGCCAGTGCTTAGACGCTAACTGTCATTTAAGAAAAATGTTATTTTTATGAAAATTATATCTCTATATTTCTCCTTAAAACGAGCTGTGTGTTAGTTATTCCGTTTAATTCACTATTAAAAATGAAGAAAAAATATGCTTTCTCAGCATATAAGATGCTGTGATATAGAATTTAGAAAAAGAAAGTACTACAGAGAGTATAAATTATGGCTAAAGGCAATGAGGATATTTGAAAGGCATATTTCCTACAGCAAGTCAACATTTGCATAATAGAATACATCCTAGTGCAAAAATGAGTCCTCTAAAATGAGTGGTTAGAGATATATGCTTTGCATACTAAACAGGAGCGCTCAGGAAGATCTACTGCTCACTCATACATGAGACAGGATTCACATCCTTGTTTCAGCAGGTCTTCCCTGGAGCTAAGCAATTAAAATACACTGGCTTCCTGCATTAATGTCTCAGCAGTTCAGCACCACATCAGTAAGCTCAGTGTAAGTATGAACTTTGTTTTCATTAAATAAATGTGGCTCGTGTAAAATGACAATTACCTTTCAGTTGAGCTTGGGCTTTTATTTTGTAAAGTGACTTTGCTATAGTTTAGTTTCTGCTAGCAGATGGGCGTTCTTCTGACAGCATGTCCGGCTGTGCAAAAGACAATCATGTCAAATATCAGGACAGTTAATTAATGGTAAATCCTAAAGCTACACAGGTACTATCAGACACAATCCTGGCTCCTATGTAGGTATTTCTTTTATTTGTTTTTTAATAAATGGAACCCAGAGAGAAAGAAGAAATGACTTCATACAGCTGGTATATGGGAAGGGTAAGAACACATAAACTTGGAACAGTTTATAAGCTTAGTGTGGCAGTCTTCCAAAACTGTGACACATTGTTATAGTGAGACAAGTAATCCATTCTAATTGTTTTACATATTAGTTAACCCCTGCATTTTATGATGATAGCAATAAGTTTGTGTTTAACATTGTCATGTTTAACTGAAGGCCTATGCATATAAATATATATAACGCTCTAATAGTAAACAAGGTCCTTTCTTAGACACCAATCTTTTCATATTTACATTTTTTTTATTCCAAACAGGTGTAGTCCAATATGATCATTTTTTGACCACAAATGTCTTTTACAAACCTTCCACTGCTATTATTAGAGACTGGAATCTAAAAAGAAAGTATCTTGTGTTTGGTAAAACATCTTACAAAAAATGGGACATACACCAGCAGAGCCGCCATCAGGGGGGGACAACCGGGACTACTGTCCTAGACCCGGACCTGATGGGGGCCACGCCGATACATACCTAGTACTGTAGCAGCAGGTATCCTACCGCCGATACTTGCTGTTCAGAGCTACTTAATAGCCGACAAATGCGCGGGGAAGTTCTTCCCTGTGCATTGGCCCACTGCTAAAGCGTGTCCGCCGGGCCCCGCCCCCTGTGCGACATCACCAATGATGTCACATAGGGGGCGGGGCCCCACGTGTGATGACGGCGACCCGCCCCGTACACCAGTACAGCAGGTTGCGTATGGTCAACAGTAAATGCTCTCTGTGTGAGTTTTTAATTGACAACGCAAACATAGTAATAATATAGAACCAGATTAAAACTTCCAATTTTCCCCTCAGTTCCATGTGTGCGGATCAGATTTTATCTGCTTTTCTGTTATGTATATGCACATATGTCTGTGTCACCATATCCAGACTCTTCACATTTACAAGTAGGTGTTACTTGGATTACAGAGTACAGTACAGGTGTGTCAATACATTGCCCTAGACATCCAAAACACCACCATTTACATTTGCATGAATCACCACACAGGTGTCTGGATATTTCAGCCCTGCAATTCTGGACTTATACGATAATCACAGATCCACAAACAATTTAGTTGGAAAGTTGGATATGATCTATAGTCATAACTGACAGTAGCATCAAGCACAATTAAATTAATAATGCATTTATTTTTTCTTTTATATACCAACACAAAGCACTATGTATAAGCAATATGGACCTGATTCACACTTAAGAAGAAGCTGAATCCCCATGTTTATTTTTAGGAACGGTTAACAGCACATGCACAGAACACAAACTTACTCATGAGATCCAGATGTTATGCACGGGAATCCATTAAGCATGGACTTCAACTCCGTCCTTAGTGAGATAAGTAAGAAAGGGCGTGTCAGGCCTTCGTAAGAAGGAAGTTAAGAAGAATGACAGGGAGGACACATTTAAATGGGGCATTAAGGGCGAGGTTTGCTAAGTGCGCACATATTTAAGCAACTTAAGCACAGACATACGCACAGAGAGTTAACCGACCAATGCGCGGGGAGTTTCTCCCCTGTGCATTGCCCCACTGCTAAAGTGTGTCCGCCGGGCCCCGCCCCCTGTGCGAAATCACCAATGATGTCACATAGGGGGCGGGGCCCCACGTGTGATGACGGCAGCCCACCCCATACACCAGTACAGCAGGTTGCGTATGGTCAACAGTAAATGCTCTCTGTGTGAGTTTTTAATTGACAACGCAAACATAGTAATAATATAGAACCAGATTAAAACTTCCAATTTTCCCCTCAGTTCCATGTGTGCGGATCAGATTTTATCTGCTTTTCTGTTATGTATATGCACATATGTCTGTGTCACCATATCCAGACTCTTCACATTTACAAGTAGGTGTTACTTGGATTACAGAGTACAGTACAGGTGTGTCAATACATTGCCCTAGACATCCAAAACACCACCATTTACATTTGCATGAATCACCATACAGGTGTCTGGATATTTCAGCCCTGCAATTCTGGACTTATACGATAATCACAGATCCACAAACAATTTAGTTGGAAGGTTGGATATGATCTATAGTCATAACTGATAGTAGCATCAAGCACAATTACATGAATAATGCATTAATTTTTTCTTTTATATACCAACACAAAGCACTATGTATAAGCAATATGGACCTGATTCACACTTAAGAAGAAGCTGAATCCCCATGTTTATTTTTAGGAACGGTTAACAGCACATGCACAGAACACAAACTTACTCATGAGATCCAGATGTTATGCACGGGAATCCATTAAGCATGGACTTCAACTCCGTCCTTAGTGAGATAAGTAAGAAAGGGCGTGTCAGGCCTTCGTAAGAAGGAAGTTAAGAAGAATGACAGGGAGGACACATTTAAATGGGGCATTAAGGGCGAGGTTTGCTAAGTGCGCACATATTTAAGCAACTTAAGCACAGACATACGCACAGAGAGTTAAGGAAGACCTAAGAAGGCGAAAGTCAGTAAAAATTCGTAATAATGAGGGGAGTGTCATGGGAGTACACTTGCCACTAATTTTCCTTCCTATCTGTGGATCAGGCCCTGTTTCCATACCAATTATTCTTACAGGAATTCATTAATTTGGATAATGATTGATGGAGCAATTCATAGTGATTTTTCGCTGTGTATAATAGAAGAATGAACAAGACAGTGACAATAAAAAGATAGATAAAAAGAGATTCAGTCCAAGACTAACAAGCAGTAACACACTGAAGGAAGGAAGGGTGAGGGAGAGGCGGAAAGGAACAGAACCACAAAGTGGGAGTCAAACACACAAGAATGCTGAAAATCAAGGCAACAGGTAATCACAGGGACCCATAGGCATCAGAACAGGGGGATGGCAAGGGGGCATCTCGCCCTCCCCAAAATATAATGGGGGTGCCACCAGGCCCAGAGGCCCGGCAGCAGGGAGGAGGTATGGGAGGCATGTGCACAGACCGGCGCCAGGCTGGGGATGTGTCGGTTATTCCCCCGCTAGGAGCCCAGCAGTTTATACATACATTCATCTTTTCACCAACTGACCTCCTCTTTTACACTTACCCCTCAATCCCCTTATTATCTACATTGGGCCAGATCCAGAGCTACGTTTTAATTACGTAGTAAACTTACTCTAGCGTATTTACTATGCACTCCCCTTGGCACTCCCTTCGGTTGTACATAGTTTAGCCGTGTTACGCCTTCCAAACCCTACCTTAACTTTTAAAAGCGTAACTCCTGGCAACCGTAATGGCTGCACGTACTTACGTGCCTAAGCACGCCCATACTGTATAATTTAAATGCCTCACCCCGCCTCCGAAGCGTAATTACAGGTGTCATATGGCTGGCACTCCCCTTCATACATAGTTACGATGATGATACGTGTCTGGCCCTTACGCTCTGAGTTACGTGGCGTAGCATCTGCTGCATGCATACGCAGTAAGTACTAATCCTCCTCCTTCTGCCTCTTTACATTTCTTTTGCCTCTTTTTCTCTTTACAACCTCCCCATTGACATACCTTATCTCTACATGCAAGAAACATGGTTTGAAAAAGGGAAGGAGCCTGAAATGCATCACCGATAACAGCAGCAGGACCTCAGAATCCTCAGAATCCTTTCCACCCAGCGGGCATTCATGACGACTACAAAGTGAAGACAGGCACATTTCCCAGGACTTCAACTTGTGTGTCTCTACTCCGGTCTGTCAGCTGTAACATCTTCTGTGGGTAGGAGTCTGATTTGTCAGAATTGTGTTGTAGTGAGTACAAAGTAAGTCTGTGCATCCAAGGTGTTAATGCAGGAGAAAACATCTCTGACAAGGAGAACAGGAGAAGTGGTAGTTGGTATACAGGAGTAAATATTGCAGGTCTGCTCCAAGAAGGATAGCTCTGGATCCAAAATGGCGCCCAACCACCACCTGAGACAAGAAAGGAGCCAGTGGAGACATGACCAGTACCAGCTGGGACTCACTTATAAAGGAAAGTGGACTTGGGGAGAGGTGACAGGCGCATCGGACAGAGACCACCGCACCCCTGGATCCCTGCCGACACGCCACACACAATATTCTTTGAGTGCTGTCCATCCCAAGTATGTTAAAGGACCTGGGAGAGTAAAGTGGTTTGTCTGTAGGTCTCAGAAGGCAGATCAATGCAGCGTATAAGGCCGGAGAATCAGTGAGATGTGTTTCACTTCATGAATGCTCCCATTGAAGCCTGGTTTCACTAAGAGATGACACTGGACCTGGCACCTCCCTACTGTAGACAGTACTATAAACAAGAATAGACAACAATATTGTGTTTGTTGTAGTATAGTTCTATATGGTTACACATAGGACAGTGTATACTACCATGTAGAAGTTCATTGGGATTATGTAATATAAATTCAAATCCAAATTCTAGTACTGCTACAATACAATTACAATAGTAATGTTAGCTTTGCTGGCTATGAAAATGTGTATATGAATGCATCAATGGATGATCTGTTTAAATTGTCTTCTAACACAGGTACATTTTGTAAGTTTTCTGTTTGCTGCTGTGTGTAGAAATATGTACGTTCCCCAGGTTTAACTTAACCGTACACTTTCACAAAAAATCATAGAAGAGGTATATATAGAAAAATCAAAAAGATCTCTGTATTTATACTAGTATATAATGCTTTATTTTCCTTAAACACAGAGGGCCTGATCAAGAGCTATGCTCTGGATCGTATTTACGCCGGACGCAAGCGTTAGATCGGCAGTTTTGCTAATCTGCACATGCATCCGGCAGATGTTTCTTTGCGTTTTTATGTTTTTCCCTAACTCTGAATCTTGCTTCCATAACTCCATCATAGTTACGGAGGAAGGGACGGGGAGCTCCGTAACTACGATGGAGTTACGGAAGGTAGGCGGGGGGAGGGAGGCTAATGAGGGAGGGAGGGCAGGGTTTGCTTACTTACGTTCCAGGCCAGTCGTAATTACTCGGTTACGCCAGCTGAAGTTAGTGCAGTCACTGACATTCTAGCAACTGATTTGGTCCTACAGGGCTCTTGGCAGAGAGGGAGCGCCAGAGAGAGGGCGTGCCGCGGAGGAAGGAACATCAAAGGTATGTAACAGAGGCTGGTCATTAGGAGTAGACAATGGAGGCTGTATATAACTGGCAGACAATGGAGGCTGTACATAACGGACAATGGAGGCTGGATATAAAGGGCAGTCAATGGAGGCTGGATATAAGGTGCAGACATGGAGGCTGGACATTTAATGGGGCAGACAATGGAGGCTGGTCATAAGAGGCAGACAATGGAGGCTGGATATAAGGGCAAATAATGGAGGCTGGACATAAGGGGCAAATAATGGAGGCTGGAAATAAGGGGCAGACATCAATGCAGCGTATAAGGCCGGAGAATCAGTGAGATGTGTTTCACTTCATGAATGCTCCCATTGAAGCCTGGTTTCACTAAGAGATGACACTGGACCTGGTACCTCCCTACTGTTTAGACAGTATTATAAACAAGAATAGACAACAATATTGTGTTTGTTGTAGTATACACATGGAGGCTGGACATTATAAGGGGCACACATGGAGGCTGGACATTATAAGGGGCACACATGGAGGCTGGACATTTAAAGGGGCAGACAAAGGAGGCTGTACATTAAAAGAGGGAGACAATGAAAGCTGGAATTAAAAGGGACTCAATTATAAAAAAAAACGGGGCTGTAAAAAAGACTGAAACTTATGAGGGGGTTGCAATAAGGTCTGAAAAATTATAGGGGGCTGCAATAAGGGCTCAAAAAATATAGGGGGCTGTAATAAGGACTGATAAGGGGTTCCTACACCTTTTTACAAAAAAAGCACTGACCATAGTCATATATTTATTATATGACACAGGTTTTCCTTTGTGTATATTCACAGAATCTATAGGTCTACAGGAGGCACAAAGCTCTGTACCACCTGTAAAAGTAAGGGAATTAATGTAAAAGATTGTAATTGCTGGAGATCTGGTAGCATGTCTCTTCTAACCAGTTCTTCCTCTTTCTGCTAAGCGCCATAAAACTCCATACATCTACCCATCTATCATACTGTCTGCTATGATACTGTGATCAGAACTTTTGATCACAGTAATAATGATAGGATAATATGTTCCTTCCTGAATTCATATTTTTTTTTTTCCAATTCTGTGGTATCTTTAATTTCTGATGTGCACGGGATGCTAACACCTTTGATATTTTCTTACATACAATGAAAGCTGGAATTAAAAGGGACTCAATTATTTTAAAAAAATGGGGCTGTAAAAAAGACTGAAACTTATGAGGGGGTTGCAATAAGGTCTGAAAAATTATAGGGGGCTGCAATAAGGGCTCAAAAAATTTTGGGGGCTGTAATAAGGACTGATAAGGGGTTCCTACACCTTTTTACAAAAAAAACACTGACCATAGTCATATATTTATTATATGACACAGGTTTTCCTTTGTGTATAACCACAGAATCTATAGGTCTACAGGAGGCACAAAGCTTTGTACCACCTGTAAAAATAAGGGAATTAATGTAAAAGATTGTAATTGCTGGAGATATGGTAGCATGTCTCTTCTAACCAGTTCTTCCTCTTTCTGTTAAGCGCCATAAAACTCCATACATCTACCCAGGACATCATACTGTCTGCTATGATACTGTGACCAGAACTTTTGATCACAGTAATAATGATAGGATAATATGTTCCTTCCTGAATTCATAGGTGTCATAGGTGTTAGCACGGGATGCTAACACCTTTGATATTTTCTTACATACAATATTTTCATATGTGCGTATGTGTATTATAGCTCCATGGCCCATAATAAGCCCATAAAGGAAATTTATAACATGTTTTTCTGAAGCTTTCGTCTCCAATTACCTAATGGAATGTGAACCAGTTGAGGAACTTTGCAGTCAGGTTATCCGAGGACCCGACAATGCAATGTAACCTTATTAGCAAGAGTGTATAATAAGATTACGGCACTGGTGATATTGATTTTATATCGAAAGTACAGAGAAGGAACCTGTTTATTTGTAGTTAGCTTACAGACCATCAATTATAATTTCATACATGTCCTTTCCTTTTATACAGTCTTGCATAACTTTGACTTGACCATTTTTCAGTCAATGTTGCTGAATAATATACGCTAATATTTCAAATAAAGATTGATAGCTTTTATTGCTATGTATTAAGGGCCGTATTCACAGATCCGTTTTTGCGCGGAGTTCCATGCGTGTTTTTAGGGTCGGATTAAATGCGCATACGTAGTAACTTTATTTACGCTATTTACGTAGAATTTACGCACGGAAGTCTATTAGGCACGTACGTTTAAATCGCACTTGAGGACATACGTGCGGAGCGGCGTGGTTGAAATCCGTGCGGATAAAGTTACGTGAAAGTGGGTGGGGGAGGCATTTAAATGACCATTTGGGGGCGCGGTTAGTTATATACGCATGTACGTAAGTATTATACTCATGTAAATGCACACGTAGAGATAAGGGTGCCCTATGGAGGCGTAAGTCACCAAAAACCCGTCCATGTGAGGGGAGTGTCATGGGTGTTGCCTTGCTAGGTACGTGTGTAAAAATGTGTAGCTTTAACTAACGGATCTGTGAATACGGCCCTAAGTGTGCATCTAAAATAAACTGACCACTCTGTATATGTGATTGGATAGCATTTAGTCAGCATGACTGCACCTCCCTATGAGGCCTATTGCAGTGATCATATTTATGTAACAGCACATGTGCCATCCACAATGTTGTACAGCATTTGGCACAAGCATGGAACACCCTTTTCTGTTTTCCATAGGGTTGCGTTAATGGTATTAGCAAAAGGTGGCCACTGCTAAACATGCTTTTAGAGTTCTAAATAGAGCAGGCTGAGCCTCCATAGTGTAATATGAAACTTAACTGTAAATCCTAGTATTTTGGGCCATTTTAGCTCAAAATATTTTTGAAAAACAGATTCATATTTGTATATTGATGTCTAGTTAATTCGCTAAACTATAGCCATTCTTCTTAAATAGTAATCAAATTCCAACGTAAATAGAAATTGTGTTGTTTCATTTCATTTTATCATCTATCAGTTATATAAATCAATTATTTAAACAAGGATATTCAGTGAATCAGTTTGGCTTTAGAAAGAAGCCGGATTAAGGGTTCCTGGAGTTATGGATGGAGAGAAAGTACAGGCTCTATTCATCAGGCCCATCTCGGTCCTTTAGTCAGTAATAACAGACCGATTAGTACAGCTACTGGACTAGTATTTCCAGGCTGAACTTCCATTGTCTCCCACCACCTTAAAACAGGAGACCTCTCCTGAGAGATATCAATACTTGTATTGCTGATCTGAGTAGTAGTTTTTGTTTGTGTTGTGCACTAGATGCTGCATAGCCAGATAGGCAGGGATGCCAATTACTGTATTAGGCTAGGATTTGTTTTGTTTTTATTCTAAATATTGCCTGCATTTAAACCAAATTAGCTTAGGGTAGTGTTTTGTAAAAAGGTGCCTTTACCTACCCCTATACAGCATCTAAATTCCTATCTCATTACATTGGATACACACACACACACACACACACACACAATCTAAAGAGTCCTTTGAAACTTTAACGCCATACAAATAGCAATGAAATTATGATAATTAAGACTGAAGTCTAAATGGACACGACATGGTACAGCATAGCATCCTGTGGCTAGCTGTAGATTGCAGATTGGTGGGGATGCAATTCTCAGATGTGTGTGTTTGAGTACACACAATAGCACACACCATGGGTACAGTCTATGCGACTAAAATTATGAGTAACCACTTACCTAGGCTTATAAACCTAGAGGAGCCTAAAGCAGGAAAAAAAAATTTGTGACCCCTCACACACAAAAAAACTAAGAAAACAAAACCAAAAAACGATGATTTGAAGAAGACAATGGGCTCCTTTTTCCCACTGTGAGCGCTATTATTCAGTGCAAGGCTCGTTGCACCTCGCAGAGAGCCTTGCACTTGTTTTCTTCGAAGTTACTATTTTTTACCTGTCCGACGAGATCCCACGATGATCCATGGGACTTTCGCCGGCATCGAGTGAAGAAGAAGTGCCCACGCATGTACAGTAGCTGCCTTTTGGGACTTAAAAACTTTTATGTCCCAAAAGGCAAGCAACACTGCGCATGTGTGGACTCCGAGGCCGAAGCGACACCGGGACAGGTAAGTAAACTGTTTATTTTGTATAGTTTTTTTAAAATTATTATTATTTTAAAGTATTATTTATTAATAATTTACTAATTAAGTATATAAAAAAACCTGACGTTTTTTTGGTTTTTTTTACATTTTCTTTTGTGTTTTGTATTACAGTTGTCTCCCAATATATACCCCTCTTTTCCTCCCCCTAATAACAGCTATTAGGGGGAGGAAAAGGGGGATATATGGGGGGACCTCTGTAATACCCACCCTAACGCCATCTTCAGATGGCATTATTTTACGTATCCGCGCAGATTGTTAAAATCCTCGCCAACACTTTGTAATTACAACGATCAGCCGGCCCGCATTCATTAGAGTGGGCCGGCGGTCATGAGTGCAGAAGCTGATGGTTTCCATGGTGATCATAGCTTTGTAAATTGTGCACACTTTGTTTTAAGGAGATAAAGACCATTTTCAGGTGAAAATGGTCTTTATCTCCTGAAAACAAAGTGTTCAGCATTTAGTAAATGGAGTCCTATATGTTTATATTTAATAATTTGAAGAACAATCTTGTTTTATTGTTATGATACAAATTGTTTTTTCTCTCTATCCCTTTGTGTTTTTTTTTTGTACTCTAATAGTTTTAACACCCAACCCTGACTTTACATAATGCAATATATTTATTGTATCTGTGGGCCCGATCCTCGGGTCCGTATGACAGGGGTTTTATGTACGGCGCGTACGTAATTCCTGTATCTTCTTACGATGCCGTAAGGGTCGGCGTACATAAAGTATGGTAGGGTGCACATAGGTCTGGTTCCGGCCCTGTGTGAGTATTAATTGTAGCATCCCACCCTGATCAAATTTCTATTTAAGAAAATAGACTTGTGGTGAGAATCTATTACCAGTGGGTATAGGTGGAGCAGCTGCTACTGAGCCCAGAGGATAGCAAGTTGCAGGACTGCAGCCCTCCCTGCACCCACAGATGTAAGCTCTCAGAGACTGGCAGAATAGACAGCATTCAATCTTTGAGTGCTGTGTACGGTTTATAATAACTTTGCCAGAAGCTGACAGCTTAGTACTGTCTTCTGCTGGCAGGATGGAAAAAGGGTGGAGCGGCAACCAGAAGACTGTGCTATGCTTGAAATGCTGAAAGCTGTCTGTACATGCAACTGCACTGTACATGGCCATAGAGAGAGTGGTTACAGCACAAATCCCCCCATGCAGTCTCCCGCCCCCTTGCTAGGAGGCCTAAGTTACTTCCACCACTGCCTTTTATCATGTTTTTCTTCATTTAGTCTGTTGCTGATCATAAAAAGCATTCACTTTTATTCATTTATTGAAGGTTAATAAACATTGCTATCCCAATTTTTTTCTGATGGCAGATATACAAACTATGAGATTAACAAAAAAAAACAAAACCACAGAGAAAAATAATTATGATTATAGCTACTACTTAATACATTGTAAACATATGAGCAATCTGGACTGTCACTACTTTAGAAAACTTAATCTACAAATAAAAAAATATAGAAATCCTCCCTGCACTGTTATTGTGGCACGAAAATAGTATGCATTTCCATGGCTTGTTGTGTCTGACCAGCGTGTGATCCCACGGATGTGAATTTATTTCTAAATGACTTAAGGTATTTCTATAATGTGTAAATTGCAAATGTATCTTTAATGTCAACTGAATAAAATGGGACTGTTCTGTGCTTTATAAAGGCTACTGTAACTTACTGAATCATAAATTGACATTGTGTTCATATTAAAAATACATGGCCTTTTATGGTTTGTGTCTTATTAATGTTTTAATAAGTGTATTTAGGTGCTACAAAACTTTTATTTTTCCTTTTAGGTCCTCCAGTCACGGTGGGGATGAGTATACATATCTCCAGCATTGACCAGATATCAGAGGTCAACATGGTGAGTCAATGAGTTACCCACCCTACTTTTCTTTCATATACAGGCTGATAATAGACACTGACTCAATCATAACAGTAAGGAAAGCCCCATCAGAATCCTAACTATTGGGTGGCATGATTAATATTCTGCATACCAATTATATCTAATATTGGATTTTCTTGTGTACCATGCATCTGTTTTTTTATGCTCATCTAGATGTAACACTGGGAATGTCACCCAATGTTCTAGGAAAATGACAAAGCAGGGTAGCATATGGCAATTATATCATGTAAGTAGAGGAAGGTAAACTATACTGTACTCGCCACAAGAGATGCCCTAATTATATCCCGCATTGATTACTGCAATGCCCTTCTTATTGGTCTCCCAAAATAAAATTGCCCCTCTACAGTCTATATTGCATGCAGCAGTGAGACTGATCTTCCTTGCAAAACGCTCAACTACAGCTACTCCACTCTGTCAGTCTCTACATTGGCTGCCTGTAAAATACAGAATCAAATACAAAATCCTCTTGCTAACCTATAAAGCCATAAGCAACACTGCACCTGCATACATTTCCTCACTTGTCTCAAGATATATCCCAGCACGTTCTCTCAGATCATCACAAGATCTACAACTCACCTCTGTACCTCATAAATGCTCAGATTTAAGGTTGCAAGACTTCCCCCGGGCAGCACCCACTCTCTGGAATAGCCTTCCTCGCCCATTAAGACTATCCACTACTCTACAATCTTTCAAGCGTTCACTTAAAACTCATCTCTTCAGACAAGCTTATCAAATTCCACAACCACCCTAAGCATTAAATACCATATTACCAACCACTTCTACAATTTAACACATTACGAACACAAACCCGCACACTCTCTGTTCTACAATTCCCTCATCTCTGCTACTAACACTGCTGTGTGACTGGAGCATACAGAGCATTGAGCACTTTTGTCATACACCCTGGCTGGTCCATTGTGTGATATATAGCACTTGCCCTTATGTATCAAACCCATTG
>WWET01001846.1:137820-163624 GCA_011038615.1 Limnodynastes dumerilii | reverse complement strand
ATAAAGAAATTCAGCCTGATATGAACAAAATACGTTCAAATTATTCCCAGTTGCTTAATTATAAGATTTACATTTCAAAACAAATGGCTCCCAGTTAAGAATGTAACTGACAATTAGAAAACACCCTTATTATGAATGAGGATTACTCTATAGCAGCAGGGTGTTTCCCAACGACTGTAATTAATGACTTGGTAATTCTGAGTATGTGTGGCCTTTTTCTTTTCTTTTAGTTTTACATAACATGGTTCAAATACTGTTTCTTACTAATTGATACTTTCTTTTGTTTTGTGTTGATGGGTAAACACACAATGATCCATAAGTTCATACGGTTAAATTCCTTTTATCTCTATAAATTCCGTATCCATGAACAAGCTACAACTACTCTGTTTCATTAGAACACACACCGTGCACTGTCCAATAAGACACCAGAACTTTGCATTGATACTTATTGTTAGCTGCTGTTCATTGCAATTTGCAACAGTCTCTGACATATGTCTAAAATTCCACACAGGGGATTTAATTTGTCAGTTGCCAGTTAACTTAAGGGTATGTTTTTATATGGGAGGAAACATAAAATCAGTATGAAAACTTTTTTAAAAGATTTTATATTTCTAGTTTCAACAAATAGTGTCTGATCCAGACCTGAATTTAGGCCTGATAGTATAACTATAATAGTATAGTAAGATAGTATAATAATTTTTTGAAGTATTATTATAGTTTATTTATAGGGCGCCACACGGTATCCGCAGCGCCGTACAAAAGCAATACTTACATATACAACACAGTTAACAGACAGACAGTACAAATTTCTATAAATAAGGAATACGATACAAGTACAATTCAAAAATAAAATACAGTCCAAATATAGCAGAATAATATGTATGGAGAATAAAGTTGCTGGATATGTGAGTAGGAGCCGATGAACAAGGAGAGAGATAGACAGTAGAGAGAAAAAGTGGGAATTAGGACAGGGTAGAGGAGTGATGACAGGAGGGAGGAGGGCCCTGCTCATTAGAGCTAACATGCTAAGTGGGAGGGGGTAAACAAACAGGAGACACAGGGATAAAGATGAGGAGGACAGGTAAGCTTAGGTGGAAGAAGGGTAAGCTAGCCTGAAGAAGTGGGTTTTGAGGGAAGGTTTGAAGGATTGGAGGGTGTTGGATTGTGGTAGGTTGTTTCAATGCAGAGGGGCGACTTGAGAGAAGTCTTGGATGTGGGAGTGAGAGGTAGTTATCAGGTTGGAGTTGAGGTGGCGGTCACCAGCAGACCGGAGGATGGAGATAAGGTAGGGAGAGGTGGAGGAGGAAAGAACCTTGAAAGTTGTGGGGCTGGATCCAGACTTAAATTAAGAGAGTAAAGTTACTCCTGGGCTAAACCATGTTGATTTCAGGGGAGTCATATTTCATCTGTTGCAAACAGTATTAGAGTTGAGAGGTGATGTTTCCTATCCCAAGTCTAAATAAGAGTGTGATAGTAAAGCTGGTCAGTATCTGTGTGCAGTAAGCAATTCAAAGACCTGTATGCAAAGAATACAATTAACTTGACTCCCCCTGAAATCAACATGGTTTTGCCCAGGTGTAACCATTCCTCTCTTCATTACAAGCTCCTTCTTAAGTCTGGATCCAGCCCATGGTGAGGAGCTTGAAGAGAATTCTGAAAGGGACAGGAAGCCAGTGTAGAGATTGACAGAGAGGACAGGTGTAGGCAGTGCGTTTGGAGAGGAAGATTAGTTTGGCTGCAGCATTTAGTATAAATTGTAGGGGAGCGAGAAGGAGCAGAGGGAGGCCAGAGAGGTGAATGTTACAGTAGTCAAGATGGGAGATGAGCGAGAGTGAATGACTTTTTTTGTGGCATCTGTTGTTAAACAGGCTATGTTGCGGAGGTGAAAACAACAGGACAGTGAGAGGGTGTGGATGTGGGGGGTGAAGGATGACGCCCAGGCAGCGGGCTTGGGTGGAGGAGGAGATGGTGGAGTCACCGATAGTAAATATAAAAACATAACCACCATTTCCACTATAAATAACCATGTAGTACCCTGCACCTGTACATGTATCGCAGAAGAAAGGGAATGCATCTGGGAACATAGCCACATTAAGCTTGGGGTACTGTGCAGTTGTGGGCTTGTCTGGATCTTGTAGAGCTTTGCTCCCCAACCTCAGTCCTCAGGGAGCACTAACAGTGCATGTTTTCCAGGTCTCACTGCTGGAGCACAGGTGTGTTCATTACTAACTGTCACATTTTAAAAGCTCCACAGGTGCTGCTCATTATATCACTTGTGATTCTTTAAGGAAACCTAGAAAATATGAACTGTTAGTGGTCCCTGAGGACTGAGGTTGGGGAACACTGTTGTAGAGGACTCCCATTAATAGCGTACAGTTTTACAGCATAGAGGTCTGTATCAGGTCCATAGAGTTTAATAAATTGTCTACTTCATTGTGTTTATAGAGGTACCTAAAATGTTGAAAGTTTAAATTAGCCTGTGATTGACAACTATTGTCAGCCCTGTAAATGTCATAACACATGGGGTCAATAAAGCAATAACCTTAGACTTAGCAAGAATTCTGGTTGTCTGATGATGACCTTTTTTATATAGCAGCAAGTCATGAAGCATAAGGATTTATTGCTTTGTTGTTGTTGGAAACCTGTATTGCTCCTTCTATCTTATTCACAGTAGAGAATTAGGTTATGAATAACAGAGGGGTGCTAGAGGTTGACCAGCAGCTTCATTGCTTTCCTATAAGGCCACACATGCTGATGGGCAGTTTGTATGGTCCAGAGGGATCAGGACGATCAGCCTTTCATAAGGAGTCCTGTATGTTAGCTACATGGTCAGTGTTGTTTGCCATATTTACCACCAGTATCTTTGGGTGCATTTAATTACTTATTAGATATATAGAATTTTATAGTTATAAATAAACTAATGCTGCATACAAAAGACACATAGATATGAATGTATGTGCAAGACTTTCGTTTAAAAAAATACTACAGCACCTAAAATAATTCTATTTCCACTAACCTTTAGCTTCACAAAACTCATATGCACACAACATGCTAATACCCCTTTCACATCATCACCAAATACCCGGGATTTTCAGAAAAAACCCGGGTTTCCGCAAAATCCCGGGTATTTGGTGGTGATGGGTTTTTCCCGGGTCCAACCCGGGAAGGCTGGCAATGTGAAAGACCCGGGTTGAAAACAACCCTGGACCTTTCATTTTGCCTCCCGATTGGCTCAAATTTGTCTACTGTTGCTATGGCAACAGTAAACAAATCTGTTTTTACCATCGGATACAAAAAAAAAACATTTTGCAAGTATAGGGCATGCTGATGCTTGAGCTATTTATACCCTTGGGTAGGCTGTGAAAGCCCATTTCCATGGTGACCAAATAACGTTTGGTCACCATGGAAATGGGATTTCACAGGCTGCCCAAGGGTATAAATACACCCCATTAGCGTTGGGATGTCCTGCGGTGCAGGACATGAGTTGCATTGGTCCATGGGTTTTTTATTCCCCCATGGATTAAAAGCTTGGAAGATGGGATCCTATTCAAGATGGTAAGTACTTCTTTTTGTTTATTATTATGCTATTTTTTATTAATTAATTTTATGTATTTTATAATTAGCGGTAATTTTTTTATTATTATTTGGGGTGTTAAATAATCATTGTTTATTTATAGGGGGCATTAAATGTTAAGTCTTTTTTTAAATGGTAAGGGGCCGGCCCTATATTTAATTTAGTACCTAGGAGGGGTGTTGAAACGAATTGACAGGGCATGCTGGCACTTGTGGTTCTCCAAGCGCTAGCATGCCCTGCCATTTTTTATTTAAACCCGGTATTTCTTCTCCCAGAAAAACCAGGTTTTTAGACCCATTGTTTTCACATTTGGTGATGTGAAAGGGGTATAAGTTGGAAAATAAACTGCAAACTAAGTACATGTCAGGGGAGTCGGTATGCTACTTGGGTGCGTAAGATTAAGAACCTAAATCATTCTTAAGTGTGAATAGGGTCCTAAATTCCCAAAAACACACTGGTTAAATTATTAAGTAGCTTGCGTTTAAGGAATTGTCAGAGGAAACTGTAGCACCCGGTAACACAGGTAAGGCCTCAGGCATGATCTCGTTGCTGCATGACAGAATAGTTACCCCATGAGTCACTGTTCTGCCCTGAATAATGCATGGTTGTATGGATATCATAAGCGCATATGATTAAGGATGGAGGATCCCTCCTTATCAACTTGCACACTTCAGCTCAATGTTTGTTACTTATATGTAGCAATGCACACCATGTATGCTTTTCTTTGGCATGTTTCCATTGTTGTGTTTGAATGATATACACACATTTTATTGTGACCCTTAATTGCAGCAAATAAAAAATAAAAAATCAAAGAATGGATTTCCCCAAATCTTCTATGAATCACTCAAAAATTAAAAATGGGTGTCCAGGAAAAATATTGTCATGTATTAGTTGACATCACAGCGTCTGCTTTTAATACTTGAATAACTCCATTCTATGTGTCCTGTAACTACTGTGTACTGACTTAATGATTCTTCAATTACTTGGCACAAGTCCATTGTCTATGCAGCAGTAGAGCAGCAGGTGGACTGTAAGGTTGGTGTCACTAGTTATTAACTCTCAATCCTGTATTGACATTAACTAATGCTTTGTTGAGTCTTCTGCTGCTATGCACCCATTTGATGGCTGACTGAGTGGTGATGGCAGAAAGCACTAAGCTTTTAGTATAACGTTGCGAGTCCCCGCTGCGAAGGCTCGCATTGCGAATTAGGGACAGGCGAAAGCTGTTTTTCGGCTGTCCCTATTTCAAATGCGAGCCCTCTCAGAATTTTTTTTAATGAATGGGTGAGTTAAATGAGTAAGTATGTGATTTGCATAATCACCCATATATTTTCGTAAGCGCCGCCGCTGGGGACTTAGGGTGAGGCTGCGTGGAGGGGGACTTAGGGTTAGGCTGTGGGGGGGGGGACACTTAGGGTTTGGGTTAGGCAGCTGGTTGGGGGAAACTCACCTTTCGGTGCACCTTGTTCAGTGTTCCGGGGATCGATTGCTATGCCTCATCAAGGATCACTCAGATACAATTTATATGGAACTGTGTCTTGAGATTTCATATACAAAATGGCAGTATGGATAGTGTCATTTTCCCAACTGTTAAACCATGTTGAGGAATACAAGAGGAAGAGTGGCTAAAATCCAGATATGGTCATTATCGCAGAAAGTGTGTATCACTAGGCTTTATTCTTTGTTTTGCGCTGGACAATTGAATTTTATACAGACTGTTCCAGGATTTTCCCACGATTGGATGCCCAATTAAAAGATTTAGTGGGATTTGCTAGTATTGACTGTGCTATGCAGACATCAGTGCAATCACCCACCTTAAGTTTACTCATTGAACCATTTACAAAGCACTATTGTGACAGCTATATGTGTCACCACTGAGAACATTTTCGACACTGCATTAACAAAGCTGGAGCTCCTCAGAAACTTTCTGCCCCACCACAGACAGCTAAGTGCCGTTCTTTGTTTCAGCAAACACATCCTTATGCAAATTCTTACTCAACCTTCCCCTTCTATTACCCTAACCCTCCCTTCCCTGCAACCTAACCCTATTACTCCCTTCCCTGCAGTCTTACACTAAGACTCCTCTCCCCGCAGCCTGACCCTAAGTCACCCCTTCTAGGCTCTATCCGCTGATCATCGGGTGTTGCTCTGTAACTTCATAATGATGAAATTTGGTGACATTTCTGAAAACATGTATATACAGCAATATTGACATATTATTAGCTGCTTTTTAACTATGATATTGCGATATGCATTAAAATGATAGATGGATATAGCGAAATGTAATAAATGAGGAAATACAATCAATACAATTAAGACACTCCTGCATTTGAACAGTGTGCAGCGGCCATATTGGGGAGGGGTCGGGCTTCCAAAGTAAACTAGTAACAGTAACAAGAAAACACATACACACACTTAGATCTATTATTAAATCCATCTATTAATCTTTTTTTATATAAATTCATTAACAAATAGAATTAAACCCCCTCCTATGTGACAGGTACTAGTACAACAGAGACCAAAATTTTCTGAAGGATTTGGGGGGAAAAAAATATATACCGTATATACTCGTGTATAAGCCGAGTTTTTCAGCACATGTTTTATGCTGAAAAAGCCCCCCTCGGCTTATACTCGAGTGAGGAAAAAAAAATACAGGGGATGCTACATTGAACTTACCTTTGCTGTCCCTCCGGCGGTCCCTGCGTCTGTGTCAGGCTCTCTTCCCCATAGCTGTGCCTCCGGCTGTCTCCCCCGCGGTGCCGCTGCCACAATGACGTTGAGGTGACCTTAGGTCACGCAACGTCTTTGTGCAGTGCGTGATGTGAGGGAGAGAGCCAGAGGCACAGCTGCGGGGAAGAGAGCCTGACACAGACGCAGGGACCGCCGGAGGGACAGCAAAGGTAAGTTCAATGTAGCATCCCCTGTATTTTTTTTTCCTCACTCGAGTATAAGCCGAGGGGGGCTTTTTCAGCATAAAACATGTGCTGAAAAACTCGGCTTATACACGAGTATATACGGTATATATTTTTTTCCCCCCAAATCCTTCAGAAAATTTTGGTCTCTGTTGTACTAGTACCTGTCACATAGGAGGGGGTTTAATTCTATTTGTTAATGAATTTATATAAAAAAAGATTAATAGATGGATTTAATAATAGATCTAAGTGTGTGTATGTGTTTTCTTGTTACTGTTACTAGTTTACTTTGGAAGCCCGACCCCTCCCCAATATGGCCGCTGCACACTGTTCAAATGCAGGAGTGTCTTAATTGTATTGATTGTATTTCCTCATTTATTACATTTCGCTATATCCATCTATCATTTTAATGCATATCGCAATATCATAGTTAAAAAGCAGCTAATAATATGTCAATATTGCTGTATATACATGTTTTCAGAAATGTCACCAAATTTCATCATTATGAAGTTACAGAGCAACACCCGATGATCAGCGGATAGAGCCTAGAAGGGGTGACTTAGGGTCAGGCTGCGGGGAGAGGAGTCTTAGTGTAAGACTGCAGGGAAGGGAGTAATAGGGTTAGGTTGCAGGGAAGGGAGGGTTAGGGTAATAGAAGGGGAAGGTTGAGTAAGAATTTGCATAAGGATGTGTTATATTAATCACCTCATTACAAATGTATCTTGCTTATTGGACCTTAGCGAATGTTAATGTTACTCCTCATTTAATAGTTTTTGTCCCTGCTCTGAATTTGAGGCTGCCCCTTTAAGTGCAGTTAATTGGAAGTAAGGTGACTATTACAGTGTAAGCATGTGGAGTTTGTGGAATCAGCAGGGAGTCTGAGACACCATCCATCTGCTCGTGACAAGCCAGCATCACAAAGGGAATGGATGGTAGTTCAGCTCCAGGGCTTTCACAGATAAACCTACCCTTTTTTTTCTGACAAGAAATTACTGCTGGCTGATGCGCATTGTTGTCTCTGTACAGTGTGCAGAGTCTGTGACAGCCCTTCTGATTACTGCTTGTGTATACTTCACTGAAAAGACAGTAGGAATCTAAATAGTGGCCAATCAGTCTTTGTGCTTAATGACACAAAAATTCTCTCTTCTGCTTCTTGAACATCATTCACAACATAACCACCTGCATTGTTCTAATATTTAATTAGAAATATTCAGAAATTTTAAAAACAGGTATACTTATGAAGTGAAAAGCCTTCTATCACAGGATAAAGGGGATTTATTTTATTAAAATTTATGATCTACAAGTACTAAAATTTCTTATTAGGGTTTTTTTTTTATATATTATATAATAATTTGTAACATTTTGAGGGGTTTTTAGAACGGAGGTTGCTTTCTGTCAGTACTATGTGGACCACTGGATTGGATGGTTGCCAGTTACGAAGTAGACTGTAATCTGGGTCTGGATTTCATTCACTTCTAAATTTCCCTCTGGCTTACTTTTTTTCAGGGCTGTGTTGTACTATGTCAGTGTTGAGAAATGTTATGCTGTGTGGTATAACATGTTTACTTCCACATCAAGCATCCCAGTAATAGACCTTTCAGGGGTCATTGGGGCTGACACAAAAAAAGACAATGTTTACACTATACACTTCCTTTACATTTATATTGAAGCCCCATTGAACAGATATGTGAGCTGGTGTTTGCTCTTTTTGTTCTTTTCATTATCTTCCATCTCTTGACTTTTTGCACCCTTTTTGTTTAGTTATATTATTAACTGAGCAAAAGCATTAAGACCATACAAACAAGACTCCTCTCTTAGCAAACTCTGTGAGGGTTTATTCCTGTCAGCTTGGTTTACTAAGGAGTGACACTTTGTTGCCTCTGAGAACACTTAAATGACCCTAATAATTCCAACTACAAAATAGAAGCTATCGTGTGCAAATAAAGGTATTGCCGTCCACACTCGAGGTGTGCTTCTGAAGTGTGTAACAATGTGTGCCCTCCTTTTCTTCTTTTACTTTAATAACAATAATCTTTCTTAGCAAAATAGATCATTATTACTGTTACTGTTTTGAAAACCAACTGGTATGGACCAGACCCATACACCCGCACGACAGACTAATTCATATGCAGAATATAGCGGTTTTACTTGTAATGCGCATGCCAGATGTTCCACCAGACGTACGGAGAGGGCGGTGCATCTCCTTCACCCACCTAACATCTGTAAGATGAGCAGGGGGGGAGCATTTCAATTATACAGTAGGGGCCAGATCCAGACCTAAGTGCAGTTTAAGTACCATCTCGTTGCATATTTACGTGATCGTAACTACTATGCACTCCCCTCAGTCGCATTTGATTTACGAGTACCAAACCCTTACTTTTCCTTGTGTAAGTACGCTCGTACATAATGGATTATCACATGTAACGGCCTAACCCGGGCCCATACCGTACAATTTAAATGCCTCCCTCCGCCTACAGAGCGTATTTCCGGCCGTCTGAAGGATGACCCGCCCCTTTGTATGTATTTACGAGGAAGTTGCGTACGATCAAAGTTACGTCACTTAACATCTGCCGTGCGCATGCACAGTACATACAAAAAGACGAAGTTATGCAAGCGGCTACTGAACTCAAGATCTGGCCCTAGGGGTGGGTTTTAGGGGTTAAGTGCAGATTAGCGGTTGTATGGAACGGTGATCTGCACAGATGACTTAAGTCTGTCTTATGCAGCGTTAGTCACCTAAAGTCAGCACAAGAGAGGGGAGTGATAGGGGAGTTCATTGCCTGACCTCCGTGCTTGCAGTAAACACACGGATCCGTTCCTTAGTTTGCCAAATATTTTCTTTATCCAGCAGCAAAACTGTTGCTCCCTATGAAAATGCTGTCATTTTACTCTGCAAATCCATGCAGCTTGGTGGAAATCCAGGGACAGCTTTACAAATCCAGATGTCCAGATTCGCCAGAGTTTGTCAGCTAAGTCTGTGAGTCTCATTAGCAAAAGGACATATAGTGCTTTCTTAAGCTGAATTCTACTGTTCCATAATAATATGAGAGCACAGTTGATAAATTGCACATCCTTTAGGCATCTTCTGCTGATATCTTTTCTGGAACTACTTGGATGTACTGTGATTTTCATCAGTGTGAAAGGCTGCTTTGCAGTTTCCAAGTGTAAAAATACATATATTAGCTTTAAGGATATCTGCGCATTTAAAAAAAAAAGTGCTGCAGCTGGTAAAATATACAAATTTTAAATGAAACACTCAGCTTAGATTGCCAGAAGCACATAAAAGTTCCATATTAAAATATAATCAAGAACTGCAGTGAATATATATTTTATTTAAAAAAAAAAAAACGCCAGTTTCTTATATTATAAAACGAGAAGCACTTAAGGCAGAGTAGAGGCCTAACAAGAAAAAAAAGCAATAAAAACACATATATCTACTGTATATTAAAAACTAGCTATGGTTTCTGGCTAAACTTGGTACACTTACCAGTTTCTTTTGTAAGACACAAGTTTACAAATTAAAAAATACACAATTCTGTTGTCTTATGTTTTACAGTTAATGATATATAGATATTTTTCATCTAATGTTCGAAGTCTGAGTGTCAAGCATAAAGCTGGCCACACATTAGAGCGTTTATCGGCCCAAATGCACGATTATCGTGGATTGGGCCAAATATCGCTCTAGTGCGTGGTGCAGATTTTTTTTTACAACGCCGATAAAATCATCCAAAAACGCTAGGGCCCGATCATCACATCTTTTGGAATTCCTAAATGATAATCGGACCCTAGCTGCGATTTTTGGAGGTACCTAGCGCTCTGCCCTCTCTCCCTCTGTGTAAAATGACTGCTGGGTAGACATTTAACACAGAAAGAGAGAGGGCAGAGCGCTGCAGAGCCAGGCTGGGCTAAACCATGTTGATTTCAGGGGGAGTCAAGTTAATTGTATTCTTTGCATGCAGGGATATATCTTTGAATTGCTTACTGCACACAGATACTGACCAGCTTTACTATCACACTGTTATTTAGACTGGGGATAGGAAACATCACCTCCCAACTCTAATACCGTTTGCAACAGATGAAATATGACTCCCCTGCAATCAACATGGTTTAGCCCAGGAGTAACTAATTTCAAGCACTTACTTAAGTCTGGATCCTGCCCGACAACACTAATTTTCACTGAATACAAAAATGACCAAACTAGAAATTAGAATTGTTTCTATCTCAATGGTTTATGTACCAATAGACTGATTAGGCTGCAGCGTAGGGAGCATTGAATTTAAGGGTAACAGCAGCTTTATCCTTTCCTTATAATAGGGATAGACTACCTTTAGTGTCCTAGATAACCTTTCCACTGGCTAGGAAAGAGAAGTCACTGATATAGGTACAAGCAATTTCCAAGGAGGAAACAAGAAGAAAGTAAAACATTTTGTAGGTGCACACCTATGTCTTACATATATGCTCTGTGCCTTATGATAGAGCCAAATACAGGGGCATTGCAAATGATGCCATAGCAACTGTATTTAAAATGATTAAGATAGATATATATGGATCCATACATTATAGATAGCATTACTTCAAGGCAGTGCCCATTGACTTCTGCTATATGTGCTTTTTTTAAGTTTGTGTCTTACTACAGCTTTTTAACATTGAACCGAACCCAGACTTGCATTTAGACCAGGCTTGGTCAACCTGTGACTCTCCAAATGTTATGAAACTACAAATCCCAGCTTACTTTAACTGCATAAGTATAGCTAATAAATGACAAAGCATTCTGGGACTCATAGTTTCAGAACACCTGGAGAGCCACAGGCCTGATTTAGACTTTATTTTTTAGTTCTGCAATTGTACAAACATTGGTGCTACCTGTTTGGAGCACAATTTACTCTATTTAGACATCCGAAAAATGACTCTTCTGAGAGAAAGGTTGTTCTTGCTAGTTGGCGTGACTCAGACAATGTACAGTACAGGTGTGTCAGTGGACCAATCATGACTTCCAAACCTCTGCCACTTTATGGAGAACTTAAGGTATCAGAGTAGGGATTAGCGGAGTGATCACATGCATACTACAGACTAGGTTACAGACCCAAGCTCATCTGATAATTGCTGATACGTTAAAATAAGAAGCCTTGTTATTTATAAAGCACAATAAAAAAAAAAGAGGGAAACAATAAATACTGCAACAGTGTAAATGTTGTGAGCTTTAAAGAACAGAATTGGTGCCATTTTCATCACCTTTTTTATTATTAAAGGTTGCCATTGCTGATGATTACTCCGATCCATTTGATGCCAAAAGTGAAAAGAAGAACAAGGGAATAATAACAGAGAACAACGGCTACATGGAACCCTACGAAGCCCAAAGACTTATGACAGGTAAGCAAAAGCATACTTACTTATTTATGATCATCTAAGCTAGTTTCTTCAGTGTCATAGCTGCCTTTCTTCATTTTAAGCCCATTTCATATTACTGACTGTCATATGAATGTCTCTCTTCAGCAGATTAAAGACTTAATTGCTGTAGATAAATTTGCATGTGCAATTAGAATAATCTTAGGTAGTGGGGATTGTAGACTTAAACCTACCCCCACCTCCTTCAGATTGCCACAGTGGCATTGACACAATAGGTACTTATGTCAATTAGTAGCATAAAATTGCTAGCAAGCCAATTAAAACATCATTGTGTATAAGCTATGAGTCTGTAATAGTGAAAAACAGATCTCTACACAATTATTATATTAAGTTGTTTAAACTAAACTAGAGCCCCTCTTCTATTGTAGCTCTGTCTGATTTTCAAATGGACAGCAGGGCATAAAATGTCACGTCAGTGACATTGGCCATTGTTTATTAATGGGCATAGCGGCCATCGACAAATTGATTTTTTTTTTCTCCTGAAAGGAATATAAATCTAAGCAATTGTTCTCAGATGATTGAATCTATTATGCCATTGTGCAGGCTAATATGGTATAAATCCAGACAAATTTGTCAGCAAAATAATCATAAGTGCAGCCTGATTCACCATTGTTTGTGTGTTTTTTGAGGTCGATGCAGGGGTAGTTGTGGGCTAGTAACTCTCACATTTAGGTGTCATTTTTGAAATATGTGCTTTTTAATTTGTTTAAAAATGCATTCTGCTATTTGCATGTACTTTTTCATAGCACACAATGCCCTGATAATCGAGGGGATGAGCTACCCCAGTTTTAGACAGTATAAGGACTGAGATAATTGCTAGCACAATTATAGTAGGAGCTTTTGTAGCAGAAAATGAGATGTCAGATTTGAAGGCCACATTGTGAATTTGAATTTTAGACAATGCCATCAATCTCCAAGCAAACAGCAAGTTATATCACTGTAGATTGTCATAAATTAATGCAGCCGTCTACGTCTGAGCTTCCAGATTGTGTTTTGTCCTTGGCTGGATCAATCTGACAGACAAATCCTTTGGCTCTTTTAGGCTACATAAGGACTAACTTGGCAGTTTGCTTCTGTCAAAAAATACAAGTGGCTCTGCATATGGGAGAGTATAAACAGGGGTGAATACCACTTTCATAGAAAAGATTTACACAGCACTAAACCAACAAACTACCATAGCATGTGATAAAAAAACAATTAAAAACTGAAAAGACCTCTCTCTCTCATAAATATCTGTCTGTCTATCTCTCATAAATATCTGTCTGTCTATCACTCATAAATATCTGTCTGTCTATCTATCTCTCATATCTGTCTGTCTATCTCTCATATCTGTCTGTCTATCTGTCTCTCATATCTGTCTCTCATATCTGTCTCTCATATCTGTCTCTCATATCTGTCTCTCATATCTGTCTCTCATATCTGTCTCTCATATCTGTCTCTCATATCTGTCTCTCATATCTGTCTCTCATATCTGTCTCTCATATCTGTCTCTCATATCTGTCTCTCATATCTGTCTCTCATATCTGTCTCTCATATCTGTCTCTCATATCTGTCTCTCATATCTGTCTCTCATATCTGTCTCTCATATCTGTCTCTCATATCTGTCTCTCATATCTGTCTCTCATATCTGTCTCTCATATCTGTCTCTCATATCTGTCTCTCATATCTGTCTCTCATATCTGTCTCTCATATCTGTCTCTCATATCTGTCTCTCATATCTGTCTCTCATATCTGTCTCTCATATCTGTCTCTCATATCTGTCTCTCATATCTGTCTCTCATATCTGTCTCTCATATCTGTCTCTCATATCTGTCTCTCATATCTGTCTCTCATATCTGTCTCTCATATCTGTCTCTCATATCTGTCTCTCATATCTGTCTCTCATATCTGTCTCTCATATCTGTCTCTCATATCTGTCTCTCATATCTGTCTCTCATATCTGTCTCTCATATCTGTCTCTCATATCTGTCTCTCATATCTGTCTCTCATATCTGTCTCTCATATCTGTCTCTCATATCTGTCTCTCATATCTGTCTCTCATATCTGTCTCTCATATCTGTCTCTCATATCTGTCTCTCATATCTGTCTCTCATATCTGTCTCTCATATCTGTCTCTCATATCTGTCTCTCATATCTGTCTCTCATATCTGTCTCTCATATCTGTCTCTCATATCTGTCTCTCATATCTGTCTCTCATATCTGTCTCTCATATCTGTCTCTCATATCTGTCTCTCATATCTGTCTCTCATATCTGTCTCTCATATCTGTCTCTCATATCTGTCTCTCATATCTGTCTCTCATATCTGTCTCTCATATCTGTCTCTCATATCTGTCTCTCATATCTGTCTCTCATATCTGTCTCTCATATCTGTCTCTCATATCTGTCTCTCATATCTGTCTCTCATATCTGTCTCTCATATCTGTCTCTCATATCTGTCTCTCATATCTGTCTCTCATATCTGTCTCTCATATCTGTCTCTCATATCTGTCTCTCATATCTGTCTCTCATATCTGTCTCTCATATCTGTCTCTCATATCTGTCTCTCATATCTGTCTCTCATATCTGTCTCTCATATCTGTCTCTCATATCTGTCTCTCATATCTGTCTCTCATATCTGTCTCTCATATCTGTCTCTCATATCTGTCTCTCATATCTGTCTCTCATATCTGTCTCTCATATCTGTCTCTCATATCTGTCTCTCATATCTGTCTCTCATATCTGTCTCTCATATCTGTCTCTCATATCTGTCTCTCATATCTGTCTCTCATATCTGTCTCTCATATCTGTCTCTCATATCTGTCTCTCATATCTGTCTCTCATATCTGTCTCTCATATCTGTCTCTCATATCTGTCTCTCATATCTGTCTCTCATATCTGTCTCTCATATCTGTCTCTCATATCTGTCTCTCATATCTGTCTCTCATATCTGTCTCTCATATCTGTCTCTCATATCTGTCTCTCATATCTGTCTCTCATATCTGTCTCTCATATCTGTCTCTCATATCTGTCTCTCATATCTGTCTCTCATATCTGTCTCTCATATCTGTCTCTCATATCTGTCTCTCATATCTGTCTCTCATATCTGTCTCTCATATCTGTCTCTCATATCTGTCTCTCATATCTGTCTCTCATATCTGTCTGAACCTGCTTTCATCTGTAAAGAGCACAGGGCGCCAGTGGCGAATTATCCTGGCCTGGTGTTCTCTGGCAAATGCCAAACGTCTTGCACGGTGTTGGGCTGTAAGCACAACCCCCACCTGTGGACGTTGGGCCCTCATACCACCCCCATAGAGTCTGTTTCTGTTGAGCAGACCAGACACATGCATATTTGTGGCCTGCTGGAGGTCATTTTGCAGGGCTCTGGCAGTGCTCCTCCTGTTCCTCCTTGCACAAAGGAGGAGGTAGTAAGCTCGCATTGATGTGCCATCCTGGATGAGCTGCACTACCTGAGCCACTTGTGTGGGTTGTAGACTCCGTCTCATGCTACCACTAGAGTGAAAGCACCGCCAGCATTCAAAAGTGACCAAAACATCAGCCAGAAAGCATAGGAACTGAGAAGAGGTCTGTGGTCAACAACTGCAGAACCACTTTAATTTTGAGGGTGACTCCATATCCAGTCCTCCATGGGTTAATAAATTTGATTTCCATTGATCATTTTTGTGTGATTTTGTTGTCAGCACATTCAACTATGTAAAGAACAAAGTATTTAATAAGAATATTTCATTCATTCAGATCTAGGATGTGTTATTTTAGTGCTCCCTTTATATTTTTGAGCAGTGTATATTGAAATGTACAGTAATATTACTAAACTAAGGTGTCATGGCTACCCTTGTATTTGCTTCCAATTTAGCACACAATGGCCCTGATCCAATGGCATGCATAAATCTGAATGCTGGGTGTACATGCGGGCAGTAATTGTTGCCTTGGTGTACACTTACTTGGTCACGCCCTTACTGTACATTGACTAAGTTCCTCCTCCTCTTTCCTTCCATGATACACCCTTCAGAATGCAAGCCTCCTCAGGATCTGAATGGTTCGCAATTGTGTGCTTTACAGTTCCGACCGAAAAATCACACAGAATTTCGTTATGCCAGCTTGCGTTTTTTGACTTGTTAGTTTGTAACATAGAATGACAAATCAGAAGGCAACATTCACGGGATGGCTATATATTAAAACTTGCAACATGTAAGCTTCGTTTTTATTGGGCAGTCTCCCAGGTAGATAAAATAAGCTTCTTAATTCATTTGAATAACAGGTTATAAGCAGTAAGATTGTAAATGAAATATTGAAAATGTTTCAACAATACACAGAGTTTTTGTTTTGTAGCAGAGATATATGTCCTTGGACAATCTTTTGTTGAGTCTGGGGATTAACAGCTGGAGTATGTAACATGAATTACATACTTTAATTACATTATTAAAATTATAAATAACCATTGCACAGATGTGATTGTGATTTTAGTGGAATGTTTTGAAGGGTAATTTGGAGATGACGAATATAAGAACCAACCATTCACCCCAAAAGACGTATGGAACTGAGTAGTAATAATAATAGACAGTATCCAGAGTTGGATCCCTGATGTGAGGCCACTTACCTAACTTTCACGACTCCTGACAGGTACCTAAAGACTTTCACACTTACCACGCCCTCATTATACAAATTGCTTCCCCACTTCAACGTAGCAAAAACAATCTCCGCGCCCCTTCTGGCCTATGCTCCCAGTATGGAACTCTAGATCCAGAGGAGCCAGATCTGTTTTGGGAATACGTAGCATGCACATGCCTAGTCACAAACTGCCCATTTTCCGGCCCTAGCCATCAGAATGATACTTTTGCGTAAGTTTAGATATGGTCCAATAATATTAATAATGGACCTGATTCACATTTATGAAATAAGCTACTACGCATGAGTAGTAGATCATTTACACAATTTACTTATCATTTAGATACGTAGATTGACTATGCGCTGTCTTTAAAGACCGCACCCGCACGTGAAAGCTTAAGCAGGAGGAGGCGTGCCAAGGCAGCCGCGGGGAGGAGGTGGGTGGGGGGAGGGATGTAGATTACTCGGGAAGGGAGGCAAGAGGCATTCTCCTTGCGTAGTTTCCTTCTTAAGAAGGAAACTACGCACAGAAAGATAAGGTAGCCCTATAGCACTCTTAAGTGCCATTATGAACCTAAAAACGGGAGGCGGGTTCGGAACATGACGAGTGAGTTAGGTGCGGTTCTGTCCGCACCTAACTCACTCTTAAGTGTGAATACGGTACAAATATTGATGGCTATGAAAAGATACTGCCCTTTAACCACACTACGTTTAAAATACATGTCTGTGGTAAGTTTTTAACCAGGTGTCTTTAGTGATATGTAACGATTTTCTTATAATAAATCACACTGGAAAACTCGTTACATCATATCAGTGTCAGACTTGCTCGGAGTATTGCTTGTCACTGACTTTCCCCTCAGGGAACTCCAACAAAGTTTTGTTCCATTCCTGAGATATTTGTGATAAACAGCTTCCTCTTATTCAGAGGTACGGCATTTGTTATGGTTCTTCTGGATGTGAACTTGTTGAGAACAAGCAATAAAAAAAAATGATATAGCGAAAGTTCAGGAATTTCCTGTGTATTGCACTACTGCTGGCAAGACAAGGTGGCCCGCCCTGTTCAAGTATGAGGCATGAGTACACAAGGTAAGCATTCACGTTATCCTACACCAGGGTGTCCAATCTGCAAGCTAGCACAGATGTCAAAATATTAGCAAACCTTGACTCAGCATTGCAGAATGAGAAAGTGTGTGTGTGTGTGTGTGTGTGNATATATATATATATATATACACATACATACATACATACATACATACATACATACACCAGGAAGTCCAGAAGATTTCAGTAGGTAAGTAAACAGGGTTTTTAATGTATATTTAATATATATGACCAGATCCAGAAGTAATAACATCAGGGGACTTACACACGAAATTTGCGTAAGTCCCTTGACAACACATGCACACGCCAGATGTTACGCTAGCATACCTGCTGACGTACGGAACTCGGTTCCATACGTTTGCAGCTACGATTAAGGGGCCGACCCTTTATTTATGCCTGCAATACCCCCGCCATAGAGGCTGGGGATATGCATTTAAATAAAGAGTCGGGGATGGGAAGAATAGGTACACATTGATCCGCGTTTGTAAGGACACAGATCTATGCGTAACGCTTAAGGTAGGGTTCTGGACACGTAAGTGTTCAGAACTACTACCGATAGAGGGGAGTGACTGGGGAATGCACTCCCCTCTACCTTGCATAATTTCAGACCCCCGCACGTATGTAAAGCGTGCGGGGGTCTGGATCCGGTATAGAGGGGAGTGATGGGGGGCGTGCACTTCACTATACTTTGCGTAATTTCAGACCCCCGCATGTACGTAATGCACAAGGGCTTCTGGATCCGGTCCATAGTATGTATCTATATTAATTCACACATTTCTTTTTTTAATGGGGTGATAATCTAATATGCATATATACATAATATGCTTCTAAAGGTGGTATATACAATCTGCACATCAAGGTGAATTTTAATTTATGTGAGAATCATTTAAATACATTAGAATAAAATTATTGTTTTCATACTTAATAGCTTCCTGTGAGGGTTTAAGTTCACGTTTTACTGTTGACTCAAATGTCATTTACTGAAAGCATGGTATTTACAGCACTCACTAGCAAAACAGGAGGTTATTAAAACAATTGAATAAAAGTAGGAAGTGATAGAGTTCAGAGAAATGGCATGCAGAAATATCACATACAATAATGTGTGAGCAGGGTGTGGACTCTGAGTAACAGAATGTTGTGCATAGTAATTAACATGCATTAATATCCAACTAATGCGTTTTCCATACCTGATAGTTTTAGTGTCTTGATAAATATCATATGCGTATAATCCTTGCCAAATGCTCCTCTCATTAACATGGTAGTGAATTTCAGGAGGAGTCAAACTTCTTTTATTTTTGCATGCTGGAAGAATATTTTGCCTTTGCATATTGCACACATATGCGTCCCAGGTTTACTCTTACACTGTTATTTTAAAGGGAGAGACATGTAATAGGAGTAATAATGTGTGAATAGATGGTCAGGTACTCTAACACTCTATGGACCGGATCCAGAATTAAGGAATGTGGACGCTTTCTCTGCATGCGGAAAACATTTGCATCACAGTACAGGCTTCCAGCACAGAGCTGGATCCTCAGGGTCCAAGCTTTTGCACTGGAAGCCTTTACAATGGCAGAGCGGGACAACCCGCCATTCATGCAGTGTGTATGAATGGTGAAAGTGGGGCTATGTTTAAATCCTATATTAAAGGCTTAGTTTTAGGTAGGGTCCTGTGTTTGTGTTCCTTGCATTCATGGATTATAGGGCTTTATTTACTATCATTAGCGCATTGAGAGCCAATGATAGCAACCAGGCTCGCTGCGATTTGCAGGACCGCAGGAAGTATTTACAAATACTTAAGGTCCCATGATGATCAGCGAGCCTTTCGCTGACATTATTCTACTCTGGAGTCCCGTCGCATGCGCAGTAGCTGCCTTTTGGAACGTAAAATTTTAGTCCCAAAAGGCAAAATCACTGCGCATGTGCTGGGATTAGAGACAGACGCGCGCCTAGACAGGTAAATTTAAAAGCTTCGTTCTCTATTTTTTTTATTAAATATGTTTATTAGATAAAAATAAATTAAAACTAGTTAATATATATTTTTGTTATTTTTTTTTTATTAGATTTTAATGTTTTTTTTTACTTAACTGTATTCCAGCGGTCTCCCGATATGTACACCTCTCTTCCTCCCCCTAATAACAGCTATTAGAGGGAGGAAAAGGGGGGTATATGGGGAGACCCCTGGGATACTAACCCTTGTTAAAATCTGTGCTGACACTTAGTAAATATAGCGATCTGCCGGCCCACATTCATTAGAGCGGGCCGGTGATCGGGAGTGTTAATGCGATCGTCGCCATGGTTTCCATGGGGATGGAAGCCGCGGACATTGTAAAGACTCCATAAAACGCTTGATAATCGGGTTGAGTTCCTGGCAGTAATGTGCCACCGTAACAAGACTCACACAGCGGTAATCCGATTTTTTAAATATTCCAGACTATTCTGTTAACTTGTGAGTGTGTACTTTGGGACACTTTGTCAATGTTTAAGCAATTCAGTCCGGTATACACACTGTTCCGATAATCAGGGTCATCAGGCAAATATCAACTGATAGGCCTAATAATTGTATGACAATGCACACGTACGTATGGGCTGAACGAATTTACGCAGCTAAGCACGCCCATACTGTACTCTTTAAATACCACCCTCCGCCTACTTCACGTTTTTCAGACGTATTTTGGAGTAACGTAAATTTGGCACGCCCACACGTAAGTATTTACGTGACACATACGTGAGTGTCCCATACGTTCACCATTACGCTACGTGAATGTGCGTATTTTCTATGGTGCGCATGCGCAGTGCGTTCTAAACAGCGATTTTACGTCTCCGCCACGCGTAAATTCACTTCGAAGCGTTGTTCTGGATCAGGCCCATTATCTGTATAGAGGTATGTTCTATGGTGGACCATCATTGCATCTAGGCCACACGAATGTTGCTGGGGGAGAAAGTCTCCAGTTCTCCTGTCTTTTCTCTCCCAGGGCACTAAAATATCTTGCTAGGGCTCTTAACATAATATATACTTTGTTGTACTGTGACTTTATTTTTAGACTATAAAATATGCTGGCAGATTGTATTGCCTGTAATCACACCAAACTGAACACTGGATTTTGTAATACACGACCTTTCAAGACTCAATAGGTTCTTTCTTTGGTTGTTTTATGTGCTGTAATGAATAGTTCCTATCTAAATTACTATGGCTTTGGTCCTTGCTGCCATATAAACTGGGTCTTTATTTTTGACCTTCGTTCTAATAGTTATCTTACTGTGAATGACAATAAGAGACTTTTCTTCTCTCTACAGAGATAAGTATGTTTGTCTTTTGTGTGTCATTACCTTGGATTATGTATCTACAGTATAGACAGTTGTAGATGAGTTTGTTTGATTTGCCTGAATATGTTTATATTGTAGTAGATTTTGTGCACAGTGTAAAAACAAACAAATAAAAAAAAATGCTTTCAATTATTATTCTAGTATTATTTGTGTTGAAGGGATTCAGTTGCAGTTCAGACGAAACACCAAAATATGAAAGTAATATGTTGGGATCTTAGTGGCTTTGACTGTGGAGTGATTGACGGGGCCAGAAGGGTGGGTTGAACATCTCAGAGGTTGAGGATCTCCAGGGATTTTCACATACACTGGCCTCTAGATTTCAGAAAGAATGATGGGCAAAACGGAAAAAACCCCAAAGATTTCTGTCTGAATGCTTTTAATAAGAGGTGTCAAAAGAAAATGGCCAGACTGCTCTCTCAACTCCAGTTAGTGTTCTGTAGAAGAGCAGATCTCAGCAGGTATTATGATGATCTAGAACTGCAGAAGACCACGCAATGCGGCTTTCTGGACAACCAATGAAAGATAACGTAGGTCACAGATAGGTTCAACAAAACTAAAACAGTGTCAGTGGTTAAGACTTATGCCAGTACAATGGTGTGGGAATGTTTTCCTGTAACAAATTACTGTCTAATACCAACTAAGCATAGTTTTAAATACCACCATATCAAACTGGTTCCACAAATACCATAAAAATTGTTCTCCATTAGTCAGCACATTCAATACAATACCTTTAGGATGTATTTCAATTGCAGGCTTGTAGAAATGTGCAAATTTGAGTGATATTTATCATTTTACTATGACATAGAATATATAAGGAATGTTTCAAGCACCTTGTTGAACTGATGCCACAAAGAATGGTGAGCACCTCATTACTCTACAATGTGTAAAGCGTCTGATGCACACAATGCATATTATTCAGTCTATGCTGACCTTTTCAGAAAAGGAGACTCTTGGGTCTTCAATGGGACCCAGTTTGCAGTAGAAATGTATGCAGAATACATTACTTTTTGGTTCTTGTAAAATGGCCAGTGGGGAGAGTTAAAAAGAACTACCAGGAATTACATCAATAAGAATATATTTATTAATGCGATGGGCAAAACCTCATCCAATGTTATTTTGATAATATTTTGTGGACCACAAAGTGTTACATTAATATCAGATGCAATGTGGTGAAAATGGATTGATTTGACAGACTCATTACTCATTCACCCATGTGAAAGTCAGTTCTACATTTTGTGAAGGCTATGGGGAAGATTTACTAAGCTGCGGGTTTGGAAAAGTGGAGATGTTGACCATAGCAACCAATCAGATTCTAGCTCTCACTTTCCTATTACATACTAGAGAATGACAGCTAGAATCTGATTGGTTGCTATGGGCAACATCTCCACTTTTCCAAACCCTCAGCTTCGTAAATCTGACCCCATGTTGTTTTAAGCCATTCCTAATCATTTAAAGACAGGGTACAGATATTTTTTCACAACTAAAATTTACTTAATAAGTCCCACTGTTGTATGGAATATACATCTCCTCCATAAATGGTGATTCATCTTCACAGCTGTTCACTTCAAGTTTTCTTATTACTCATGTGTGTTCTTCCTGGAACTGTAAATGAAAGTGAAATAAATGTATAACTGCCAGCATTCTTAAACTGACAATTGTGATGAATTACACATTATTAGAAAACCATTTTAGAGAATGCCAGGCCCCTTTTTTGCAATAAAAATTGAGACACGTTTCTATGCGGTAACATGCATGTATGTGAACAGTTGCTCTAGCTTTAAACTTGGGCTGTATTGCCCTTGGGTTAGATCAGATCTAGCTCCATTTTTTGTTGAAATGCAGTTTCCGCTCCTTGCTCTGCTGTCATCTGATTTTGTACCAGGGTAGATGTGGATCCTCTGGATGCAGAATCTCATCCCTTTTTGAGTAAATCTGGTTCCGATCAAAGGTTATAATTGTAATAAATTCTTTGTTTATTTGGTTTGACTGACTGTTCAGACTATGGCAAAGCACACTTGAGAGACCAAGGTTATAATTGTGATTGTGGATGCAATAATGTAACCCGTTTGAATAACAGACTTCCTTTGAAAGGGATGCAGTTGCCGGATCAATCAGTTGATTCTCGGCGCTGATACGGCTGACGGCTTAATCGCAGCTCAACAGTGCCGAAATAGTTTTAACGAATATTCCTACTGGGAACTGGTACTATACTGAAGGGCCCTATTTAAACAATTACACGTTCTCAATAGCAGGTAGATTAGGGTTAGGCTGTGTGACATGGAGGGTTAAGGTTAGGCTGCTAGAAGGAAATATTAGGGTCTGGCACATGGAGGGTTAAAGTCAGACAGCTAGAAGGGGAAGTTTAGGATTAGGCTGTGGGACAAGGAGGGTTAAGATAAGGGGAAGATGAAGGTTAGGCTCCAGGACAGTGAGGGTTAGGGTTAGAGGTAAGGGAGGTTTAAGATACATGTCATCATAGAAATCTTCAGAGATGCTCCAGGAGCTGTATCCACACCATCTCGCTGGAAACTCTCACTGTCTCATTGTTGTCTGTGTGTCACTATAGGGGTGTGGTTTGTCGCAAATCAGATAATCAGGCAGGAGGACCATACCACTCTTAAGATCCATATAAAATGTGTGCAAACTGTGTTTTAGCATAACATGGCTGATATCAAATATTTATGGCTCGCACTACAAAGCTTACGCAGCTAAAATGTGAAACTGGTATTAAGGGGCAAAAAACATAAATTATAACATTTATACTGTAGAGCACATATTGGATCAAGTACAAAATACAATTTTTCTATTATATTGTAAAAGCATCTCTGTGGAATCTTTATTCCTGACCTTCACCTTGCCTTGCTGAAAACTTGGTAATCCGAGAGCCTTGCAGTTGTCTGCCTAACAAAACATCTCTTATGTTAAACCAGCTGGAGTTTCTGTAAACAATGTTCCATAAATGTGAAATTATATTCAAGACAGAGCACTTTAGGCCTGCACACTGCTGGGTACACGTCATACAGCCGATAGGCTTTAACGTTACACTTACCTGACAGATTGAATCCCAGCATCCGCTTCAAAGTCAATTGTGAAAGTGTTGCTGGGTTAACTTCTGTGCGTTGTTGAAGGTGGAAAGTGCTAGGTTTGGCCTGTGGTTTTCTATCTAAACTCTTCCAGCCTCTAGCAGAGAAGAAAGAATGAGTGAAGTACAAACAGCGCGGTTTTGTCTTTTTGATATTTTCCGTGATCTGACAGCTGTTGCTCTCTCATTTACCAGCAAGCTGTCCTGAAGATATTGTTGCTGTTGTCATCCAGCATCAAGTCATTCTATTACAGCTATGGTGACCCAAAGTGTACTTATAAAATATGAAAGATAATGACTGCTTCTTCATGGTTATTTGCACCCTGTCTGATAGCGATGTGTTCCCGGCTGGAGGTGTTCCAGTAACACTTGTTCAGTTTCATTGTTCTCCTTATGCATAAATTATTGCTTGGATGTGCTAATATCTAGCCGAAATATAGCTGTGTACTTTCCACCTTACAGAACTGTGATAACTTGCAGATGTCGGCTCTTTCACATCAGCAGTAAAATAAAATGTAAAAGGTTTCATTTAAAATAAGGTACTGCAGTTAAAGGGCACCATTTTATTGTTATTTCAAGCTGATTACTGCTGGCTCCTTTTGCATGAATATGCACTGCTTTTGTTTTGTGGTTTTAGTGATGAAATTTTTCCCTTTGACCTAACATCCCAACATGTCTTAATACGCTGGGAGTCCCCATACCCATGGCTGTTCCTTTTTGGCTGTCTCTATTTCAAATGGCAGCCATTTTAGATATTTTTTTTAATGAATGGGTCAGTATGCGATCGGCATTCTCACCCATTCATTTTCTAAAGTGACGCCGTCAGGGGATTAGGGGGAGGGTTAAAGTTAGGGATATGAAAGGGGGGTTTAGGGTCAGGCTGCGGGGCAGGGAGGCTTAGGGTTAGGCTGCGGGGAAGTGGGGATTAGGGTCAGGCTGTGGGGAAGGGAGGGTTAGGGTTAGCGTAATAGAAGTGGAGGGTTAGGGTAAGGATTAAGGAAAGGGTTTGGGATAGAATCATTATTTACTTTTCGGAGCACCGTGTTCAGTGCTCCAGGCATTGATTGTTTTGCCTCTTCGAGTCAGAAGCAATCGTTTAAGGGCTTGTTCTCGATGGGGACCCACACTCATCTTAATGAGTTTGAGACCTATTCAAACTTTATAACACAAGGGGACTTACGCAAGCCACTTGTGTAAGTCCCCCTTGCAAGTATCATCTGCATATGCGCACGCCATGTTACATATCAGATCTCATTGCGCACAGAACTCCGATCTGTATGTTGGGTTGGTGCATGCATTCCCCAGTCATGCAGAATAGCTGAACTGTGTCTGTGCGGATCTGTGTACACACAAAAGGAAAACTTAAAGTTGCTTTATGGACACGGAAGTTTCCATATATACGTATGAGAGAGGGTAGTGCACTCCCCTCTTCTGTGCATATTTCCAGATCTTTGTGCATACGTGCATACTTTTATGCGGCTCAGTGTTTGTACATGGTCAGTGTTTTCAAATTCACCTCCCAATATTCTACCACTTTGTATTCCAACCTGCTAATATTGCTCATTTTTGGCTAGTTTGGAAATATATTACCTTAAAATATGTGGAATCAACCTATAACCGTTATGTGCCATAAAGACTGTCTTTAAATCATTTTAATTATAGCCTTAACACTTAGCATATGTATGATCACAATTCATGAAGTATTTGTGATCTGCTCCTGCTTTCTTTACCACCACTTATACTGGGAGGTATTCTTTCCATGAATTATTGAAACCGGCCAATGTTAATTCAGTTGGAAAATC
>WWET01001846.1:103627-130042 GCA_011038615.1 Limnodynastes dumerilii | reverse complement strand
CACCTATCATTATTGTACCCTTGCATATAATCACAATTGTATCCCTGAAAGGTTGGAAAAGTCCGATTCATAAAATCAGGGCTGTCGATATTTAGATTAATAGACAATGGATATATATTGTAATATCAGAATGTTTGAGTCTACAAAGTAACTTGAAACTGGGATTGAACTCATAAAGTAGTAAAAAAGTTTTTTCTTCCAAAGCCATTTCTCTCTTATTGTGCCACTAGGCTTGACTCAAAATAGAGATGCATTAAGACAAAATATAGTATTCAAAGTAGGAGTTATAACAAATGGACATATAGGAGGGAAAAAATCCCCTAAGTCATCACATCATTGAGAAATATTAAATATTGACTGGGCAATATTGAGTGGAAAATACATAAATAAAAAAGGTTTCAAGGTTTGCCAAAAAAAGCAAATATCTATTCTTAATGTATACAAACTCATGAAATCCCAGAGTCAAATATTCAGTCGGTGTACTATCGAGCTTTATAAGCTTAAAGAGAGACAAAACCAGAATACATTATCCAAGAGTCTGGAAATCTCGTTCCACCTGTCAAAGGGATGCACTAATATTAAAGCTCAAAAGCAGTTGTCAAAGAATAATAGCCCTCTGTTAATATAGGTAAAATATATCCTCACAAAAAGTTATCAATCAATGATATATGAATATAAAATAATCTGTAAAGCATAAATTGAATTGAAATCCCAATTCACTAAGGAAAAACAAGGGAACAGCAGTCCCAGTTGATTATTAATCATAGTGTGCCACTGAGCTCTGATCACATTTTGAAAACAATACAGAAAGATATAATTTAATTTGGCAAAAAAAACCTATTACAAGAACATTAATCATAGGAGTTACAGCCCCAATTTCTGGGGTATAGAGGACTGAATGTCTATATAACATAAAGGAGGTAGAATATAAGCAAATTCACAGCTCCGATATTGGTGAGTGCATCAGAAATGTTGCCATAATAGATGACAAATCGATTAAGAGGATACAAAATAACAAATAAATTCAGAAAAGCAAAACTCCAAACAAATATATTTTGTTGCCAATCAAATGTTAAAAATAACACATGAAAATTACGTAAGCCCTAGATGGTGCACTCTATGAGTAGAGAATTCTAAATCAAGTAGATTAGAGAAAAAGATAGAAATTCATAGCCTCATTGAGGCCAAACGGGGATACACTGTTAAGTAAAAAAAATCCATTTTAATTCTCATTGTAACAGAAGAGTGTCAATGTCTCCTCCTCTGATATTTAGGTCAAGACGTTCCACAATAAATGCTTTCAAGCCTGTGGGATTAGAGCTGTGTTTCAATAAAAAATGACGTGCCACAGGAGACAGAGATTTTAAGTTATCCTTGTCTCGTTGGCTGTTACGAATGGATCCAATGTGTTCTAAGAGGCAAATTTTAAATTTTCTCTTTGTCTTGCCTACATATTTTAAGAGGCACAGGCAGATCAGAACATAAACTACTTGGCTCGTGTTACAATTGAAGAAGCTCTGAATCGTATATTTCATATTGAATCTGTTAGTTAAAGTTGTAGTTTTTTCCATAAACGAGCAGTCCTTACAAGCATTACACGGATATGACCCACGTGTAGAGAGATTTGACATTTTTTAAATTGAAAGTGACTGGAGACAACATGGTCTCTGATGTTCCGTGACCTGCGCAGAACATACAGATTTTGGGTTGGAGGTCAAAACATGACTGTATTTGTTCAGGATATGAACAATATCTGAAGATTGATCGCAGAAATTGCCGATAAATCGAACTGTCTTATCGGCCACTTTTTTTGGGGCCGGAAAGATAAGGTTCTCTCTTGGAGTCACCATCACCTGGTTGTAGGCCTTCTTCAACAGACTTGGTTTGTATCCTCTGGCCAGTAAACGTGTTTGTAATTCTTTGGCTTTTGATTTAAAGTCCAACATATTAGAGCAGTTTCTTTTCAAGTGTAAATACTCGCCTTTAGGGATGTTCATCTTGACGGCTGACGGGTGAGTGCTGTCAAAGTGTAACAAACTATTAGTTGCTGTAGGTTTCCGAAAAGATTTGGTAACGATATCACCCTCTGGGGTGATAGAGATTGTGAGGTCTAGAAAATCCAAATCGGTCAGGCTTTTTTGAACCGTCAATTTGATATTTAAATCGTTACAATTTAAAGATTCAACAAATGCGGTTAAAGTGGCCTCATCCCCCTGCCAGAGGAACAGGATGTCGTCGATGTATCGAACCCAGGCGAGGATACTAGACTGGTACTCCTCGCTGGGCTCGCCAAAGATGACATCCTGCTCCCATTTGCCAAGATGGAGATTGGCGTAGGAGGGCGCACAAGCTGTGCTCATGGCGGTGCCACGTGTTTGTACATAGAATTTATCATGAAAGATGAAAAAATTATGTGTCAAAATAAAATTTAACAAATCCAAAACAAATTCATTGTGGGCAGGATTGTTATTCGTCTGTAAAAAATATGCAGTAGCTGCTAGGCCCTGGTCATGACGAATTGACGTATATAAAGATTCAACGTCAAGGGACACTATCCATGTCCCTTTGGGGACTTGTAGATCTGCCGAAAAGGATAGAAGATCTGTTGTATCTCGTAAAAAAGAAGGCAAAGTACATACAATTGGTTTTAAGAAAAAGTCTACGTACTTACTGGCATTCTCTGTCTGGGAGCCATTACCTGACACGATTGGTCGGCCTGGGGGTTGGAATGAGCATTTGTGAATCTTGGGTAGCAAGTACAAGTTGCAACTCTGGGATATTGTACATTCAAAAAAGCGTAATCATCTTTGGAAATAATATTCAATTGTTTGGCTCCATCTATTAATTTCAAATAACCCCTTAAAAAATTTGTAGTTGGTTTAGACAGGAGGCGGCGGTAACACGTTTGATCAGTCAACTGCCTTTCGACCTCTGCAATATACATCTCATCTCGGAGGGCTTTATCACCACGTCATTCCATGATTGTAACTCTGAAAGTGCCTTATGTTGTGCTTTGGACATATTACCAGGGGAATGAAAGTTCCTCCTGGATGTAAATAATGAGTCAAGATCTTTTGACACCAAATTTTTAAAGGTGATTAATTCCGGGAATTTGCTCAAATCCGGAAAAAAAGTGGATTTTTTCTGGGGGGGCTGAGGAGATTTAGATTCTTTCTCCAGGCTTTCTAGTATGGAAATAGCGTTAAGATCTTCGTCATCCCAAATTATAGGGACCTCTGGTAATGGTCCACTTCATGTAGTGTGTAATTTGTGTAACGCTAATTTCCTTAGGAATAGATACAAATCTTTTTCCCAGGGAAAACGTTCAAAGGAAGTATTAGGGCAAAAAGACAGACCTTTACTCAGGACAGAGATGTGATCTTTTTTCAAAGTTTTAGTAGACAAAACTGGAGTACCTGTTAAAATCGTTGCCGATTTCGACTCCCTCTCCCTCTCCGTCCTCAGTTGAAGATCTGGTAACTGCTTACTCCTACCCCTCCGGATCTTGTGACAATGGTGTTGTGATGTTGACATCTCCTTAAAAAATTAGAGCATTAATAAAATATCTGTTTTATACTTTATTTCTGTGGATATTAATTCGAGATCTATATACAAGAGATTTTGTGCATCAATAATAGTTTCTCTTTAAGGTGGGATCATCACTCTGGTTGACCTCACCTACCTTTTGTATATAACCATAGAATAGTTAAGGTAATATTATGGGACTGGAGCAAGACTACTAATCACGTGTGGAGCTCCATACTGTATCCCCGATGGGTGGCCACTCCTTGCCTGCACAGAGTTTCATTTCAAGTAACCTACTTTAAGATTGTTGAACGGTCCTTGCTGCAGACAGTCACCTGTTATATTCTGCTGGCAGCAAGTGGTACTACAGCTGCCATGTACCGCTCACAGGTGGGAAATGTTGAGCAATCTTGCAAATAGTGCGTGGTAGAAATGTAACACAATGCAAATGTTCTTCTATGGTTCTGGTAGTAAATTGTACATTGTGAACTGTCCATATGACTTTTATGAGATTAATACATATTTTTACAAACACTGTTTGCAGAAGACTAATATAAATATATTGATGGTATAACAGATTGCAATGAAAAACAAAGGAATTTGAAATATTTAAGTGATTATTTTTTTTATAGCAAAATGGAACATTGCAGAAAGATGGGTGTTGAATGATTCACAAAGTTAGTAAAATAAACTGCTAATTTAGGAGAAGTAGTAAACTGCATAGAGATGGCATCTAAATGCCAACACCCAAGGAAGGCAAAATATATACCTTGCGTTACCTGACGTTGTATATAATTTGTACTAGCTTCATCTCCTAGAAAAGAAAGGGTCTTTGCTTAACTTTGTCTTCCAGCACCCTGTATTGCTCTATATTTGTTTTCTAGATATTTAGATATCGCAAACCTGTTGTTTTGAATTACTTAATTATACTCTATGAAATGGTGATTAATATACTATTTATGTAGGTTTTATATACCTTCTTGTTACATGATCTCTCACAGACAATGCAGTTGATTTAATAGCATTTTACCTTTTGGAACAGAAGTCTTTGTTTAGCTTATGACAGCCACGTTTTACTGATTCATTGTTAGAAGGGTACGTGTCTCTTCTGTCAAATAATACATGTCTTCAAGATGCCGATACATCACAAGAGCCTGGCCTCTGTATCCAAGATTACATCTGCAATCCACTTATCAAACTTGACATTACATAAATATTTATTTTATCTTCCCAATTATTTAAAATATCAATAGATGTTAACATCTATTGGGAAGGTATTACTTCTCTGTGTACATCGTTTACTTTAAATGCATTATAACAAATTTTATGGGAAATGTCACAACTATAAATAATCCTTGTTATATATATATAATTTTTTTTAATTTTTAATAAAACATTTGCTTGTGGTAGAATGTGTTGTTCTTGGGTCCCCAGGTTGTTCTTTTTGTTTTGCAAAGTGGTTGTTTGACCAACGGAATATGATAAAGCTGTAACACAAGCCTAGCTAGGATGTTTATCTATCATTTATAAAAAGTTTGTTAAATCATTTATAAGACAATGAATTGTTCGTATTTGAATTTGAATTTCTGGAGCCAGCACCAAAAAATTGTATAAGCTTTATTGAGCCCTCATTCGTTTTGTGAAAACAAACTTTCAAGAAAATAAAACCGATGCAGGGGGGCAAAGTGTTCATTTTCCAATGGGGGTGGGGGGGGCGGGAAAGGTCATGGGCGAAAATAATGTAATGCTCTGCTTATTACATGAAGTAAAATCAAGGGTCTGGAAAGATTAAATCCTATGTGAGCTGGATGGCTTTTCTTTATATTCTTTCCTAACGGGTTAGGTGTTAATTTAAGACTTTGCATTTAATGGCTGTAAGATCCATTAAAGTGCACAGCAGGGGAACTCTCGGCCCCATCTTTCCCCCTATTTTATAAACTGCGGGTGCCCACCAATCTTTCATTGACCCTCTAACCGTGCTAGGAAAACCTTCAGTTGTCTATTGTGGAGCATGGTGTTGATAAAGCTTTTTATTTTTTTATACTTGCTGTGAAAGGAAAAGAGACGCCTAATCCTTATAGACAGCCTTCAGCATAAAGTGATTTAAGCTGTTTTAAAGCCCATATTGTCTTGTCCAAAGAGCTAGTTTAAAGAGCAGTAGTGATTTAAGATGCAAAGAGAGAGCTTCACTACAAAGATCTCCCATCTTCCAAGCTTTAATATAAAGAGGAATGTTATTGGAACACTATACACACACATTTTCTTTAATAGTAATTTATTTTAACCAGTGCAGTCACGCATATTTACTAGGCTTTTGCTATGATGGCATTAAGCTATGTTCTTAAAACAAAAACAAAAAAAGAGTAAAGTACGCATACTATAGTATCATTGATATGTTGTTGTGGTTAGGATTAATTAAATTAGCCAGAGGCTAATGAAGCATTTTCTTCTTTCATTGATGTTATGTTTTATACTCGTGATACCTTATTTTAGTTTATGCCCTGATACTAAATAGGTTTCCACTGATCAATTTCATCAGATACCTTGAGCATGTTATATAAGTAGGTGGTTTATTCACAGCAAAGTCTTTTTCATATCTTTTTTATGTATGATTTAATTGATGTGTTAATTGAACAAACCATTATAAGGTCTTTTAAAGCCCTTTAAGGTAGCTAGGGACATGAACATAGATTCTAATAAATAATTTATGCAAATGACTGTAGAAATGAGTATTAAATCAATCCCATAGATGTGTGACCTGTATTTTATAAATGGTGTTTGCGTCCTTTGGCTAGAGAAATACATTTTGGTACAAAATGTGTTCTTTTGAATGATGTATCACTCAGAAACTATAGTTTGTTTTAAAGTGGATTATGTGCACCCAAAAGGTGCTGTATTTAAAGAAAGCTTTTGCTTACCTGTGGAACATTGGTCCGTATTCAGAGATCCATGTGCCGATCAGATCGCAATTATCCGCACGTACATTGCAGGCCAAACCCCCTCACAAGCATGACACTCCCCTCTCGGCTGTGCTGTCGGAGACTTCCACCGCCATAGACCACTTGTAACTTTCCGAGTGCATTCCCTTGCGTATTGTGTCCTCCGTACGTGCGATTCATGATAGTTGTGCCCACTTTCCTTCATTTTAATGCCTTCCCCCGCCCATTTTTATTTAAATTTTGCCCGCACGGAACTGGCCGAGAAATTGGATCTCTGAATACGGCCCAATTGTGTCCAATGTCTACTCGGATTTTTATTTCAGCGTTTTTAAATGTAAAAATGTTTTGAGATTTTTCGGACTCTAAAATAAAGCACCAAATCTTAGTGGTTTTGTGGACCCCATATGCATACATTGGACTGGATACTGCTTTATTAGGGCCCTGCTAAGTGGACCTCCTGCTACAGTTGCCAGCTATAGGATCAACCTGCAATCCCAATTACCATGAGTGCGATGGAAGGGGGAGAACACTCCCCTGGAAATATGTGTTTAAGGACCCTACTTTAACAATTACACACCAGATCTGCGTAAATGAGGATCGTACGCAAGAGTTCACTGTATGATTTAAATATCTCCCCTCTCGCCTTTCAGTTTCATTGCTAGTAAATATTTACTTTGCTCTTTATGCTTTATTGAAACCGGTAACTTTACACCAGGTTTTCAGGGATCTGGTGATACAGGCAGTATTCACGTTTAAGATACTTTAGATCAATTGTAACATACTCTGCAATAAAGAAGGTATTTATGGTCTATGTTTTTCATGAAACCATTTCCCTTTTGTCTCTTAGATATTCAAAAGCAAGAAAGTCAGAAGCTGCCGCAGACCAACATCCAGCTGTATGACACACCATATGAGCCGGAATGTAACGGCATCGAGTCCGATTCAGAAAGCCTTGTGGGACTCCAAATGCGAGAGAGCAAGTTGCCCCAGGACGATGACCGGCCTGCTGATGAGTATGACCAGCCATGGGAATGGAATAAGGCATTACCAGCATTGGCAGGTATATAATGTCCTAATATGCTCTATCTCTAACATACAGTGACCGTGAAAGTGATCTTTCTTTTTTTTTTTCTTGAAAATTGTTGCATAATGTAGAGTTTTAGAATAGTTTTTTTAGCTATAACCCAAATGGCCACAAAAGCAATAACCTTCCCTAGAAGCAATTAAGAGCTCTCACTTTGCTGGATTCACTTTCTGCTTATTCTTTTCTTCTTTCTTTTCCAAATTGGCAAACCTTCGTGTAACCCTTAATAAAGTGTTCAGGAAATTTAAAGACTAACTTAATTTCAAAGTTACATAAAATATTGATAACATTTTGACACGTTGATGAGGCCCACCAGTTCCTTCAGGTCTGATTTCATCGGTTGTGGCTGTTAATGTCACGCAATGAACATGTCCTGATCACACAAGAATGATGTTGTATGTTTAATTAAGTCTAAGGGACCACCCAGAATCCAGTCAACAGGGGACCCTTGCACTTCAGCTAGTTTGGCATCTGTTTCTCTAATCATGTCTAGTTCTGCAGAAATAATGACGCTTACAGCCTTGTCATCTGCATGATTAGGTGATTTTTGAAACAGATGCCTCTCCCCTCTCTAACAACAGGCAGAATCAATTGATTATTGTCTCGTTCATTTGCTTTAGCAAAGGTAAACAGGCAAATGTTGGCACATTATTAAAAGGTGTAATCAAATAAAAACAATTTATGCTTGTAATACATTATACGTTTTACTGCTTCATAATGGCAATGTTTAAGGTGAAATGATCCAGCCAGAGCTATATAATGAGGACATGCTGTAAGGCTAATAAATATTCTCTGTGTGTAGTTTAATATAAATAAAATTCTGATGCTGCATTAGGGATATTTTGGTGCCTGATTACTTGTTCTAGATGATTGCTTGTCATTTGTGAACTTTTTCTGTTCATTTACCGGAGCAACACAGTACAATTGCAGTAACTGCTTTCATTACATGTTAGTGAAAACTGTTTATTTTCTCAGCAACCTACCTTGCGTTTGCAATCAGAAGCTATAGTATAATCCACCAGGAATTGGATATTTGAGCTCATGAGATTTTAATGAAATGCATTAAAGTTTTCTTAGTAACTATGTAACCTGATGTAATACAGTAACCCACAGCAACACATTTTTATTAAATACAAACTTTCACGCGGCTAACAAGTGCTGGAAGATTGACTTGTTGAAAGTTTTGCACATGTAAAACATAAATTAATGCTAATTAAAGCTAATTGAGCATTTTGGTTAATGCAATCAGAAAATGACCATTCTAATGCCACAATAACTGGGAAGCTGCCACAAGAACAGACCTTGTTCCTTTGCCTTGTGGGTAAATTGAACACTAATTGTATCTTGTATGACTCGTAAAACAGTTATTATACGTTTATGCCTCATGACACACTTGCTAGTTTAAATGTTACTATCTTTTTCATTTTCCCACCTAATTTGCCACAATTTTCTGCATGTTTGGGCCACTTCAGAGCAACTCAAGTGATCGGATTGATTAGTGGATGATTTTTAAGTTGCTATGATTAGAAAATGCCTGATTTTTGTGTTCTTTGCATACACCTGTCAAAGGGCCACCATCGAAATGCATCCGATCAATCCTAAATATTTTTCTTGTGGCAGTGAGCTCAAGGGGGGGAGCTTCTTGACAGTCTTCCATTGCATATTTACCTTAAATTAAGACACAAATTTTGCTGCCGCTGCACTCGGTAACAGGAGCCTAGATCCATTTCCATTTCAGGTTCAAGGTTAAACGTTAATCAAAACCTCTACTAATTATGATCAGACAGTGACAGTGGGCTTAATCCAGAAATAAGAAATGTATGTATTTAACACACACAAACAGCATATCTGCATACATAACACTCACAGGCATGCATGCACTACACTTACACATACACATAACATACATGCATTCATGCACTACACTCACACATAACATACATGCATGCACTACACTCAAACATACACATAATATACATGCATGCATTACACTTGCACACATAACACACACATGCATGCACTACACACACACACACACACACAAACACACACATCATACATGCATGCACTATACTCACACATACACATAACATACATGCATTCATTACACTTTCACACATAACACATGCACTACATTCACACATACATACACACATAACATGCATGCATGCATTACACACACAACATATATACATGCACTACACTCACACACACACACACTCACACATATACATAACATACATGCATGCATTACACCTGCACACATAACATACATACATACATACATACATACATGCACTACACACACACACACACACATATACATGCTTGCATTACACATTACACTTGCACACATAACACATGCACTACACTCAAACATACACACATAACATGCATGCATGCATTACATACACATACACACAACATATATACATGCACTACACACACACACACACACACACAACATGCATGCACTACACTCACACACTCACACACACACACACACACATAATATACACATATAACAATCACACACACTTACCTGTCAGACTGAGCAGAGCTGTGCCAAGGAAGTGGGGGCGGTGCATAGCAGCAGAAACCAATGATGAAAAAGCACAATGACAACAGCTACTCCCTGATTGGCTAATTGTCAGGCATCAGGGGAAGACCTTGTGTGGAGCTCCCGAGAAGGATCAGCTGTGACTAACTGTTAGCTGTGATTATAGGGAGAGGAGCACTCCAGCCACCCTCCATGCGCTTTGTTACTCCCTGCTCTCAACTTTTAAAAAATAATAATAAATAATGAGCACCTGGCAGGCCCGGGTAACTAATGCCCTTTTCCCCCTCTTGGGCCTGACCACATGTAGAAGAGCAGGGGAGGTGACATGCTCTCCTGCGTGTGGGATGTTGGATATCAAAATCCATACCTTAGCCTCTACAATAATGTGTGTCAGGTTTGACAATGGTTATACCATAAGGTAAGCAGGCTAAGCATCTGGTCCACTTGTGTTGGCATCTTAATCTGTTGCTACCACTCCTTGTGTTGTGCTATTTTCACAGAATAACTATGCTACACAGTTAGACACAAGGGGCCTGATTCAGAGGCTGAAAATAAGAACTTAAAGTTACACCTGAGCAAAACCATGTTGATTTCAGGGGGAGTCAAGTTAATTTTATTCTATGCATGCAGGGAGAATGCTTTGCTTTTACTTATTGCACACAGATACCTGATCAGCTTCACTTTTAAACTGCTAATTAGACTTGAGCTGGGAAACATCACCTTTTAACTATAATACTGTTGCAACAAATGAAATTTGACTCCCCTGAAATCAACATGGTTTAGCCCAGGTGTAACTTTAAGTTCTTATTTTCAGCCTCTGAATCAGGCCCCAGCTGATTAGATGCATGTAGTAAGAATATATACACAAAAATTAAGAGCATGTGTAAACCTCCACGAGAGAGCTGTCCACTTGATTGGAAATAAATCATTAGCTGTAAATGTATTCTTTTTGCAGAAAAATGTTGCTAACAACATTTGACATTATTTGAACTTGCACACACATGTTGACATTTCTTTACTTCCTTTCTTATATCTATTTATATTTTAGGGTTTTAGTGTTTGTTTCATGGTGTCTGCAGCTGGGATGCCTTTATGGGCTATTTCCCTGCCAGTGGCTACAGGAAACAAAGCAACATGCAAAGCTTTTATATGATTATATAATAATGCACCCAAGGCAAATTTTTAGAGTTGCTGCTATTTGTATTTAGAACACCTGTCATCTCAGCAGAACCGTTACTGTGTAATGTGATTTTTACATCTGCTTAGTCACTTATCATGGTAACACTTAAAAAGTATAAATATCCCTGCAGTTTTATATTAAGCAGAATATTGACAATAGATAGGTAGATAAATAAATATCCAAGCTGTGTGGTACTGTACCAGACTCAAGCAATCTGCAAATAGTTTTGTGTTTGTTTATATAAAACAGACCTTTAGGGGCGTATTTCTCATGACACACATTGGGGTAGATCCAGAACTACGTGTGCCGTACGTTTATTCGCGGAGCGTATTTTCGTACACGTAAGGTCAATACACTCCCCTCGGCACACCCCTTTCACGGACGTATTTTATCAAAATACGCTACCCAAATCCTACCTTAACTTTTCCAAACGTAACAGCATACGTCCGCTAACGGACATACTGACTACGTGAACGTACGCAGCTTAGCACGCCCATACTGTACACTTTAAATACCACCCCCCGCCTACTTCACGTAAAACGCACGTATTGACTTACATAAAATTGCCACGCCCACACGTAAGTATTTACGTGACACATAAGTGAATTTCCCATACGTTCACAATTACGCTACGTAAATGTGCGTATTTTCTGTGGTGCGCATGCGCAGTGCGTACGTAACTGCGAATTTACGTCTCCGCCACGCGTAAAATCGCGGAAAAGCGTAGTTCTGGATCTACCCCATTGTGCACATAACAAAGGGCACCACTTATTGAGGGCAGTGGGGCCACTACAGACTAGGGACACATAAAGTACAGCTCCAATCACTAATACCATCCACCTTCACCATCTACCTTCAGTTTCTACCCTGTCTTCTTATTTTGCACTTAATTTATCGAATGTTTCCATTTTTGTATGACTTATTTTAACCACTGTCGGAACTGAAAAGCACTGTGTTGCCTTGCAGAACAATCAGTCAAGCTTGCTTATATTGGTAAAGGATCACATAGAGGAGGCTTTATTTTCTAATAAAAATAATCCCATATTGTGCATAATAATCGTTTGAATTTTTGCCAGTGTCTATGTAGGTCATTACAGCCACCATACATTAGAATTTTTTTTACATATATATTGATTTTATTTTATATATTTTTATTAACAATTTATATATATCTTGAGCGCTGTCTTTTTTTGTATTGTTTTTCTTATGCACATACATGCTGAGGACTGAAATTATGCGAGGTAGAGGGGAGTGCGCACTGCTGTCACTCCCCTCTGGCGGTAGTAGTTCTGGACGCTTACTAACTTCCGTACGTTAGAAGGTACACTTCCATGTTACTTGACGTGCGTAAGTCAAATTCACCACGGTTTGCCACAACTAGTTTTTCATGGATATTTTTATGCTCCAAGTATATTAAAAGTGCGATTCAATCAAGTATTGTTTTTATGCCTTGCCAACTTTTTGGTTTGTTATGCAGAATTGATCTAGATAAAAGTTTTGTAACGTAACAGCAGCACAATGCTTTCTATATAAGAAGTACTGCATTGTGTGAGAACATCAGCCTTTAGATTAATGACCCAAAAAACTAACCAATCATTATGGGACGCGATCTGCCCAAAGAAAACTCTATTTTCGAAAGCTCATTTTCATCTGTCTTTATTTAGAAAATAGAAATAAATTTAGAAATACAGAAAGAAGTTTCTGAATAAATTTTGAAAATGTTACTCATGAATGGGTAAGTATGCCAAATGTATTTTTAACATACTTCCAAAAAATCCTTCTGTCCAAAACCGCCACCACAGACCCGTCGCACAGCAGCAAACTCACCGTGCTGGACAGGTGAGTGTACCGGGGGAGTTTATAGGCTGCGGGGAAGGGAGTCTTGGGCTCAGGTTAGGGTAATGCAGCATAACATGTAATAATGACTGGTGAGGCAATTGAGTGGGTGACTGATGGGGCATTTGGGAGGAGAGGGTGACTGATGGAGTGCTGGAATACTCAGTATTTATACATGGAGCACTGAGTGATGTTTAAAGCTGTCAGCCTCTGGTAGCTTGCTTACAGTGCTGGTGGGAGCGTCACTTTCCTCTGGGCCCTGTAGCAGCCACACCTCCACTGGTTATGCCACTGTTTCCAACTGTTGAGTTTCTGCTGAATAATCTGATCCTGAAAACTTGTATGACTCTATCTTTACAGTACATACTGTGTGTGTGGGAATAATTAACTATAATTGTAAGTTATAGATTTATTGCCTTGTGGAGAATTGAATCCTTTAAAATAACGTTTTTTATTTTCCACAGATGAGTTGGAAAACTACCAGCCACGTGAGCATCCTTTCAGCTCCAACCCACAGGCCCTTTCCTCAGATGAATTTTACCTGGAGCCAGACTTCCCACCTCCTGGAAAACAGTTCTCTGGTAGCCACCCTACACAATCTTTACCGGCTGTTTGGCCATCAGAAAATGAGGATAAAATAGTGACTCCTGTGTCTTACAGTGAAAGAAATTTAACTGGCCCTGATCTCTTATCTTGTGTAGATGGAGGAACATCCAATGAAGATGAATCAAGTACTGGGCAAAGCAGTGTCCCTGTATGTGATCTTATCAGTGACACGGGCACTTTACTACATACAGCAAGTAGCAGTGAGTCATTGATTCCAGATGCTCGTCAGTCTGGTGGAAATATTATGTCTGATCTTGAGTTGCTTTCTGACCAAGGTTTTTTTACGGTTCCATCTTTAGACCCGGCTGCCTCTTTAGGAAGTGAGAAAATAAATAGTGATGATCCTTCTGTAAATTCAGATTGCTTCGCTATAAGCGAATCTGATATGCTTGAACTAGGTGCGGAAGCCAGAAGTACCAACCCCCATGTTGAGTCAGAACTTTCTGCCAACATGGACGATGCAAGAGAAACTTCTGACTTTGCTTCAAGCAGTGACTCTACTAGTAGTTCGAGTAGCTCAAGCACTGATGGATATGTAAGCGATGATATGTCCTATGAGGCCTTATCTGAAGATCACACAGACATGGTATCAAATGAACATGAAATGAAAGAGAAACATACTTTAAACAATCAGTACAAGGGAGCGACATGGTCGGCAAGTTCAGAACTCCCCATTGGCCCTGCAGAAAATACAGACATTGACGTTAAGTGTGAAGTTGCCAGTGCTTTAGATGATTCTCGTAATAAAGGTTCACGTTTGGAAAAACCTACATTTACAAGTATGAGCACATCCGAATGCAACATTGAAGCATCTCATGTGTCTATAGCATCGGCAGATGGTGAACAGACTCACAAAGACACTTGCGGCGACGCTTTAGTAAATTCAGAGGTGGAAGACCACAGTAAGCAACTAGTTACTGATAATTGCATGGTACTCTATAATCACGCCTCAAGTGTGGAGACTGTAGAAGTTATACCGGTGACTGTTTCACGAAATGATAATGAGATTATAAGTGATGAAAAGAAGTCATTACAACAAACACCTCTATTAGCATTAGCCAGTGACCTTAATATAGAGGACAAAGACTTTCCTCAGAAGCCTGTTCCTGAGCTACCTGCTGCTGTTCCTTCTATTCCCGTGCTTGACCAGATTAGTAGCAGTGAATTAGATGATGCTGCGTTAAGTGATCTTGTAAGTCACAATTTGCTAACTGACCGTAATGACCTATTATTAGGTGACGCGTATATTAGTGACTCTGAGCTTGATGCATTTCTTAGTGAAGAAGGTATAACTTTAAATAATGAAACTGCTTTGGGAAGTGTCCCAACTTGTGATTTAAGTGATGCTTATTTAAGTGGAACTGGATCCGATGCTCTCAGTGATGGGTTTCACTCTCGGAAGACGGATCAAGAAGACAGAATTGAGGTGCGCACTAGCTGCAACATAGTGGATGTTTCACAGGATAAAGGAAGTCTTCCTGGTGCTGATGTGGTTTCACACATTGGAGGTGCTAGACCTAAACAGCTGTTTCATCAACCACCAAAGTCTCTGGCACTTAACCAACCGGACAAGCCTAATAATAATACGCACCTTAACAAAGTCAATGAGGATTCTAGCTTTATTTATTTTTTCATCAGAACATTATATAATACGCTCTTGAGGGATAGGTAATTCTAACTAACTTTGTTGTAGTTTAATCTTCGACAAGTTGGAGTCTGAGTATCCAGTTGGCCACTAATTAATTGTTTTGCTTTTTGTGGTTGCAGACAATGATAACACAGAGGCTGCATGCATTTGTCAATGATTCATACGTGCTTTGGGTTAGCATTTTAAAGCTTGCCTTTTTTTGTTTTGACAATATAATAATAATAATAATAATAGTATTAGCAACAACCACATAGAATATGTTTGAAGAGGGTTCTTAAAATGGTAAGCGGGAAGTACAGTATCAAACTTTAATTAATAGACCAAGGTCTGTTTCTGTTTAATTATTTACATGGTACTACAAAAGGATTGAAAGTTTTGCACAGAGAGCTTAACATGACAGATCACTACAAAGTAGGCAATATAGTACAATGCCAAGCACACCCCAAGGAGAAGTGCAGATAATGTATGCTTAATAATATGGGCACAGCAGACAGGATTATAGTCACAGAGAAATGCAAAAGAGAGTAGAAACAAGTAGTGACATTGTTAATTTTTCTCTAAGGTCTCACAATCTAAAAGACTCTGAGATAGCCATCGATCAGGTTACAAAAAAAAAATGTAACCTAATAAATAATGACAGAATGGGCCGGGTTCTGACCTACGGGTGCCTTAAGTCCGCCCAAGATCAGTACGGCACTCCCGTTTTTGGGAGTGCACTCCCCGCTGTCGGGAGTAAATCTTGACACTTACGTATTCAGATTTCTACCCTAACTTTTACGCTCAGCTACGCAGCCTTACACCCGCATAGTTGATCGTAACGGGGCTTTCCCCTCCCCCTTCCCCTAATTTGCATGTCTATCTCCGGCTTTACAGTGGAGATATGACACGTTTAAAGGGAGGGAAGCCCCCTCTTCCTAACAGCTGCCGGTCGAAACTATAGGTACGGTCACCGGCCCTTACGGCGTCATATGAAGGTTGTGCGCATGCGCACGACATTCAAAACGGGAATTACGCCCAAGCAGCAAGTAATTGCCCTGTCGGCCGTTCTTCAGTATCGGGCTCAATGCTATTATTATAATAATTAAAAAAAAAAAGCAAAAGAACAACATGGGAAAATGTCAAACAATGGACCTGATTCAGAGATTGAAAATAAGAGAGGAAAGTTACTCCTGGGCACAACCATGTTGATTTCAGGGGGAGTCAAGTTAATTGCGTTTTTTGCATGAAGGGATATATCTGAATTGCTTACAGCACACAGATACTGACCAGCCTTACTATCACACTGCTATTTAGACTTGGGCCGGGAAACATCACCTCTCAACTCTAATACTGTTTGCTACAGATGAAATTTGGCTCCTCTGAAATCAATTTGCCATTGACTTCAATACAGAATATTTATTGAATAATAAACTATAAAGTGATATATTGTTATTTAGTGGGGTGCTTTTTTTTTAATAAAACCACAATAGGAGTCAACCAAATATTTTCCACAAAATACACATACAATGAACACGCAGTGTTGTCTTTTCCTTCTAAGTAGAGCTGAAAATTGGTCTGTTTGCCTCTTTCTAATTTCCCCTCATGAGGTTATGAAGTTATCCTGAAGAATTAAAATGCAGTTAATTTCAGTATTAAGTAGTGCAAAGAAGACGCTGGAATGGCCTTGCTTTGCTTCGCTGCATTTAAAGGAGGTAATTGGCTTTTAATAACCTTTCCATGCAGTTGGAAACAGATATAATTAAATCTAATCCTCTCATACAAGACTTCTACAGTCTTCACAATAATTCCCTTGTGGTAGTTGTGTGTTTTGGATGTTAATGCATTCTATGACTTCCAACACATTGAAATTGCAATGTTTTACACACATGTCTAGTATTTGGTTTTATAATAATAATAATTATTATTATTGGGCCATATGCAATGCGGTAGAAGTTTCCGATATGTTCTACTGCGCATGCGCAGTAATTCTGTAACATAATCTACGTTATTTGTTGCAACGTAGATTGCGTATACTCAATATAGAGCTCTGCATACGGCCCATTATTATTACTATTAGCCTTTTTTTCTGCAAAATGTGTAGTTCATTTTAGTAGCAGTATGTCACAAAAGTAATTTATTTTATGTGGAATAATGCTGTTTAACATTCATTATAACATGACTGGGTGGTAACAGACAGATGCAGTAGGTAAGAGGGCCCTTCCTTCAAGCCCTGCCTATTTCGATAGGGCTGTTCTCTAAACTGGCTGGGAAAACGATTGCTTCTGCCTATAAGAGGCATAGCAGTCGATCTCTGGAGCACCGAACACAGTGCTCTGCAACGTAAGCAAGGATCCCCAACCCTCTCCCTAATCCTTACTCTAACCCTCCCCTTCTATTACCCTAACCCACCCTTTTCTACAGCCTAACCCTAAGTCTCTCTTCCCCGCAGCCTGACCCTTACCCCCCCTTTCCCGCAGCCTAACCCTAAGTCTTCCTTCCCCGCAGCCTTAACCTAAGTCTCCCTTCCCCGCAGCCTAACCTTAAGTCTTCCTTCCCTGCAGCTTAACACTAACCCCCCTTCTCCGCAGCCTGGCCATAACCCCCTTTTCCATGCTGCCTGAATCTAACCCATATCTTCCCTTCCAGGGCCCTAACCCTCCACTCTCCAGAGTCTAACCCTAAACCTTCCCCCTAAGCCTAAAAGTCCCTGGAGAGGTGGACTTTCCAGGGACCGGCGGCGCTTCCGAAAATGAATGGGTGAGAATGCCGATCGCATACTCACCCATTCATAAAAAAATATCTAAAATGGCTGCCATTCGAAATAGAGACAGCCGAAAAGAAACTTCCGGATCTCTCTACTTCTCAATGACAGCCATTGGTGCAAAGACTCCTACAATAATTTTCACTGCAGATCCACTGTAGGCCCCAACGGTTCCCGACGGGTTAGTGCAGGGAGGGGATGTAGTGTAGAAGGATAGTCTTTGGGTTAGGCTGTGAGGAGGGGATGGATGAGAGAAGGGGAGACTTAGGGTTAGGCTGTGGGGAGGGATCATATAAGGGGAAGGGTTAGGGTTAGACTATAGGGAAGGGAGAGTTAGGGTAATGGAAAAGGAGTGTTAGAATGAGGATTAGCATAAGGGTTGGGGAAATAGGGACCTGTCTGTGGTGGCACAGGAAGTTTCAGTTCAGCTCCATCTTCACAGATGAGGCCAAAACGGCTCTTTCGATAAGGGGCTGTTCTCAGAGGTGAACAATACCTGTTAAGAAATTGGTTGAGGATTTTGGTAAACTTGTCTGGATGGGGGAGCTTTAAGGGCACTAACATTTGAATATATATTTCTTTTCAATATTTTTATTGTTGCACCATGTCGCCGCAGAAGTATTGGACATGGAGCTACATATATACAAATATACACAATATACACAAATTGGGCTGATTGTCAGTTGTTAGTATGTAGTCTATTTACTTTACACTCTCATCAGTGGTAACTGTAAATATGATCCAGGAGCGACTGGACCATATTATGAAAGTGAGGCCATAGATCTATGGTTGGTATATTGGGCCAGATCCAGACCTAAAGTCGTTTTACATACGCAAACGTACCTAAGTTACGCACTACTAAGGATAATGCACTCCCCTGGCGCTCTCCTCGCACTTACGTATCTTAGCCGACTTACGTGTTCTGAACCCTGCCTTAACTTTTCCTTGTGTGTCTCTGTGCGTACGTAATACCTTGTCATACGTAAGTGCCTAACCCAGCCCATATTGTACAATTTAAATGCCCCCCCACCCACAATGCGTATAATCTCCTTGCATAGGGATGACACGCACGATCGCATAGAGTAACGAACAAGTTACTTACGATCAGTTACAATGAGTAACATCTGCCGTGTGCATGCGCAGTGCGTTCCCACAGACAGATTTGCGCATGCCACATGCGTAGATTCGTTGTCATTATTAAGTCTGGATCTGGCTCATTGTCCCAGTATTTTAGTCATCCATGTAATTAAGTCCTTAAAAAAAGCTTTCAGAGGTCATTCTAATGATGACAATACACATTATTGCCCCAAAGATTAGGGCTGGATACTAAATATAGAATACACAAGTGTTGTGCGTATTCCCCTCAGTATAATTTATGTAATGATGTTGTTAAATGCTTTACAACGTTATTGAACCATTTAGCACTTCTTATCAGACCCTTTCCTCATTCTGTTCAATTAAAGCATTTCTTCATTGCCTAGAGTCATTCAGTTAGTTTGTGGAGAGTATTCCTAAAGCCTTTTTTTCTTTCTACGTTCACACAAGTGTAAAATTGTATTGTAATTTCATATTATTATTGTAATTGTGCATTTCATTTTGACATGCAGCGTAAGCACCATGACTCTTATGTTCAGACATAACTAATGGTGGGTAAGGAAACCATGATACGCATTATGTACAGCAGTCAAGGCCGCCATCAGGGGGTCACAGCCAGGACTAGTGTCCCAGGCCCGGACAGAGAGAGGGCCTGGTAGTCCCAGGCTCCCCTCTTTGTCTGCCCAGGACACTGTGGAGAGATATATAGATAGTAGTAGGAATCAGCCATTCTACTAATATTGGCCCCTGGCAGGCTGAGCTGCAGAGTGCCAATGTGCAGGGAGGACTTCCCTGCACATCTGCCCTTTGTAATTCGCTTTTGGTCTGTGGAGCCCCGCCCCATGTGATGTCACACGTCGGGACATTACATAGGGGGCAGGGCGCCATGGACTGTGTCCCGGGCCCCAAATTTACTGGTGGAGACTCTGACAGCAATGATCCTCTTAAGTCCAAGTATTGGTCTTGTGAACAGTGTGCTCACGCCAGTTCCTCTGGCACAGCTTTTTCACACCAGATTATTACTGCTTAATATAGACGTGTTGACTCCAGGGGCCAGATTTACTAAGCTGTGGGAAAGGAGAAGTGGAGAAGTTGCCCGTAGCAACCAATCAAATTCTAGCTGACATTTTCTAGTATTTACTAGAAAATGTCAGCTAGAATCTGATGTGATAGTTACAGAGATGCTTGATCGATACACATATGACCTTCTTCCCAGTCTTAGAAAACATCTACTGTCAGTAGTCAAGTGTTCGCCAAGACATTTTACCATATAAGAATACATAATTCCCAACATTGGTGGTATAGGGTCAGTAGTTCTAGGCAGCTTCTTCCTCTGTGCCTACCAATAGCAGATGCACAAAACATGCATTAATTGCTTCTACAAACCTCAACTGAATTAAAAGTGATTGGATGAATAGTGACTGTCATTTCACCTCCCTTACCCCCGAATCAGGAGCGTTCCGAGGTATATGTATTGGATCATTTTAAAGTCCTATCTCCAAATATATACATTTTCATAGCTATAGTATGATGAACATTATGGAAAAGGGCATTCAGAAGGCATAGCACAGGAGAATAACTTTAATGACAGTGCTGCAGGTGATTAGGTCCTTTCCACTTCTTGTATCTCCAGAGGACATCTTGACTGATTCCACAGATACAACATATGCAACATATGCAGATTTAGAGACTTTAATTAAAGGCAATTCCCTTTGATCGCTTTATTATGACATTTGTGAGCATTGTAAAACCTTTCCAATCTGACAGATTCTGGTACTTAGAGATGGGTAGATTACAATTTTCTTAATATTTCATATTCTTTTTAAATACATTTAAGAAGTACTGTATAAAATATTATTAACAGCCCTCTTATTTATCAAAATAACTTGTATCATTGTTGCAGTCACCACATAGATGTTCATAATAATGATAAGTTCAACACCACATGATTGTCTGTATCATTCTGTGACAGGCACAAAACAAAGACTAATATTATGTAGACATGGTTACCAGGTCAATTGCTGTAGGGTTGCCTTGGTACACCTCCATAAGTTCTTCACATTGACGTTTCCTTGTCTTTCTCTCTGTTCTGTCAACTCTGCTCGGTCCCGACTCTTACCACTTCATTTTGTTCAATGTCTGTGTCCTGCCCTTCCGCTCTTTTCCTTGTCTGTCCTGCACCATTGTGATCCTCCGCTATGTGACTTGTCTGTGTTTTTTTCTGTTTCATACTCTGCTCTGTCATGTGTCCTACTCCTCCACTCTGCTCCATGTCTGTGTTCTACTCCTCAGTTCCTTTCTGCTTTGTGTGCTCGTGTTGCCTGTGTACTGCTTCTCTGCTCTGTTCCATGTCCTGCTCTATCCCATGAATGTCCTGCACCACTGTGATCCCCCCCTATGTACCATGACAGTGTACTGCTCCTCCATCCTGTCGTCTGCTTTGTCCTGTGTCCTGCTCCTGTGTTCTGTTCCATGTCTATGTCCTGCTCCCACCTTTCTAAGGTTAGGAATACTGGACCGGATCCAGATTTAATATCATCAGGGATTTACGCACGCAAGGTGCGTAAATCACCTGACTGAACTGGAGGGCGCATTAGTATAGATTCCAGATGTTATGCTAGGATTACTATAGTAATCCTAGCGTTTAAAGAATCGGACGGAACTTTGTTCCGTCCGAGCCCATTTGCGTGGGGGGAAGCATGTAAAGTGTACAGTGTGGGAGGGGGCTCCCACACTGTAGCGGATCAGCGGTCGTACGGACCGCTGATCCGCACGGACCACTGATCCTCCCGTCGCATTTAAGGCAGGCTTATGGCAGCGTAAGCTACCATAAAGCCCGCACGACAGAGGGGAGTGACAGGGGGTGTGCACTCCCCTCTGTCTCTCGTAATTTCAGACCCCCGCGCGCACGGAAAGCACGCTGGGGTCTGGATCCGGTCCACTGTCATCAATTTTTAACGGTGGGAAATTTATGAAAACATGCACAGAGATGTAAAAGTTTTGTTTGTTTGTTTGCCTTTGTTACAATGTTTTCTTTTATGTTTATGGGATTTTTTTGCAAGTTGTAGTTTTGAAATGCCGTCATTGTGAAACAAGAAAAGCATTAGCAGAAATAGTTTTCTTTCTTAATATTCCAGTTTTCATTATAATCTTATAATCGCTAAACAAAGCTAGTGTTCAGTAATAATATGCCAGTACATCTCCCAGGAGGTTATCACTCACTACCCCGTCCACAGTTGTAATGTAATGTAATGTAATATTTTTACAGGAAGATACTCGTTTGCCAGACTATTAAATAAGGACAAAAGTAAACACAGACATTATGAAGTTCATTATAAAATAGTGTGTGACTAATAAAGCGAGTCTGTCCGTTCTCAGCTTCAACCAAAGCCAATATATGTAATGAAGTTGAGTGTGGATCATCTTGCACTTTCTTTATAGATTTCATTTTTTTATCATGTTTATAATAAAAACCCATTGAAATAGTATCCGTTCTTCAGATCCTTCAACATTTGATTTTGCTTACATCTGCGTTTTTTCCTGGCGCCTCCAGACTTACCATTATTAAATTGACTTGCATCATATTAGATGTACTTTATATTTGTCAGGTGGAAGTAATAGCTGTTATGGACACTTAAAATATGGTTCATTTTGAATGAAGGGAATGTTTTAATTAACATTTCATTTTATTTGTTCTGTCTTGAATGTAATAATTGTCATGCAGTTTCAAGCTAACCAAGGCACTGTTAAGCACTGCAGTGTATCAGTGGCTGTGCAGTATTGAGCCGAATAACCTTTCTGAATAATCTTGCTAACAAATGTGGTCACCATTGTTTAATTGGGACCATTTTTCTTCTCTGGACCAGCAGAGTGTAAGTGTCAGAGATGCAGATTTCCTGCGTAGAAATACTTTGTTAGGATCCATATGCGAGTACAGGCTCTAGTGGTTTCAAGGCGGTGCAAAAAGACTTTTGTCCTGGAGGGTGTGGTTCACCGGTACGATGGTCTTCATTTTGAAATTCCATAGTACTACAGCTGAACGCCGGCAATTGCATTTTAGAAGTGGAGGTGATGCGACTTGTGCATTCTCCAAGAGACATCCGCCGAAAAGTAAGTGTTCAACTTAGCCCTCTCCTAATTCTAAACCTTCCTTTCCCGCAGCCTAGCCCTCCATGCCCCACAGCCTAACCCTAACCTTCCCCTTAAGTCATAACCCTAACTTTTTACTAAGCTAACCTTAATTTACCCACTGCAACTGCCGCTGAAAGTAGCTATTGGGAATGGGTATAGGTCTCCGTTCTCGATAGCAGTTTTCCATTTTGCAAGCTTTTTGAAAAAAAGTGATAGAGCAGGCGTCCAGCTGGCAGCTGTATCATGTTTGAACTATGGCTGCTCGGATTGGCCATTGTATGTCATTTTGGAGGGGAGTTATAAGAGGTGCTTTCATGTTTCTTATATGAAAATGTCATTGACACTGTATGTGGGATCTATTAAGCCATTGCTACAACTTTTCAGCATTGAATTTAGGACTTGCCTGCTCAGTGATCTTCATCAGCATCTACTTTATAGTTGCTACAGCTTGTCTTTGCTTCTGCACATAACTTATTTTCCCTTTACCTACCAAACCCTCACCCAATGCTCTCTACTTCTCAAATGTTAATCTGGATACATACTACACAATATTTTGCCCAATCATCCAATATACAGCCGTTGTTCATGATCATTTTATAGTGCTTATACCCACTTCATCTTTCAAAGCGTTGTCACATTGTGGCAGTGCATCTAATGTGCTGCATATCACATTTTAAGACGTATTGTACAAGATCATGTAGGTTGTATAGTGTGTATGCACGATAGTGAATATTGTGTTGCTCACAACGTTGTTGTTATTATTATTATTTTTAATAACATTTAATTATTTTATGCCACATGGCATCAGCAGTATGTTGCAGAATATGGGCTGGATCTAGACTTAGTTAAGTGCTTGAACTTAGTTAGGAGTAAAGTTAATTGTATTCTTGTATGCAGGGATATATCTTTGAATTTCTTACTGCACACAGATACTGACCAGCTTTACTATCACTGTTATTTAGACTTGGGATAGGAAACATCACCTCTCAACTCTAATACTGTTTGCAACAGATAAAATATGACCCCCCTGCAATCAACATGGTTTAGCCCAGGAGTAACTAAGTTCAAGCACTTAACTAGGTCTGGATCCAGCCCAATGACTGAACAATGAATATCCACATCACATACAGGGTACAGTAAAATAGATACAACATACAGTACAGTACAGTAAAATATGGTTGTAATGGGGTAGTCCAATACATAGTGAAATGCTAGTGTAAAAGGAGAGAAAAGGCAGAGGTGGTAGGTGGAGAGAGGTGGTGGGGCAAAAGCTGGTACAAAAGAGGAGGAGGTAGACAAGAGAGTAGAGGTCTCTGTTTTTTAAAGCCAACTTTTTACAAGGAGGGGGTGGACTAACAGGAGACAAAAAGAGGGAGGGGAATAGCTATTATTATTATCTCTTATTATTATTATCGTTTATTTATAAGGCGCTACACGGTATCCGCAGCGCCGTACAGAGGCAATAGGAAAGCCAGTAGTTACATATACAATACAATAATTAATACAAGGTATAAACTCATAGAATAAGGAATACAATAGAGGTACAATGCAAAAATAAGATACAGTACAAAAATAGCAGGACAATATATATGGAAAATAAAGATGCTGGATAAGTGTGTAGTAGCAGATGAATAAGGGAAGAGATAAACAGTAGAGGGAAAAAGGTGGGTAGATATTATGACAGGGTAGAGGGATGATGACAGGAGGAAGAAGGACCCTGCTCATAAGAGCTAACATGCTAAGTGAGAGAGGGCAAATAAACAGGAGACACAGTGATGAGGATAGGGAGGGCAGGTAAGCTTAGGTGGAGGAAGGGTGGGCTAGCCTGAAGACGTGGGTTTTAAGGGAGCGTTTGAAGGATTGGAGGGCGCTGGATTGCCTGATAGGAAGTGGTAGGTTGTTCCAGTGGAGAGGGGCAGCCCGGGAGAAGTCTTGGATGCGGGAGTGAGAAGTAGTTATCAGGTTAAGAGTTGAGGCGACGGTCACCAGCGGAGCGCAGTGGACGGGAGGGAGCGTGGATGGAGATAAGGGAGGAGAGGTAGGGAGCGGTGGAGGAGGAGAGAGACTTGTAAGGTGTGGTAAGGAGCTTAAAGAGAATTCTGAATGGGACAGGAAGCCAGTGCAGAGATTGACAGAGAGGGGAGGTGGAGGCAGTGCGTTGGGAGAGGAAGATGAGCCTGGCCGCAGCATTTAGTATAGATTGTAGGGGTGCGAGACGGACCAGAAGGAGGCCACAGAGGAGAATCTTGTAGTAGTCCAGACGGGAGATAACAAGAGAGTGAATGAGCATTTTAGTGGCGTCTGCATTTAGAAAGGGTCTGATGCGAGCAATGTTGCGGAGATGAAAGCGGCAGGACAGTGAGAGGGCACGGATGTGGGGAGAATTGAAGGTGGCAAAGAGGCGGCAGGGGTTAGATGATTGGGAGAAGATGAGGGACTTAAAGAAGGATTGCTTTGCCAGGGCAAGAGCAGAGGTAAAAGAGGAGAGCATGAACTTGAAGTGGAGAAAGTCTGCAAGGGAACGGGACTTCCTCCAGAGGCACTCCGCGCCACGGGAGTATATCTTTAGGAACCAAGTGTTCGGGGAGTGCCAGGGTTGGGGGTTGTTGTGGCGCAGGAAGACTGAGTAGGAAGGGCAGACAGCATCAAGGGCAGAGGAGAGGGCATTGTTGTAGAGAAAGGTGGCTAGATTGGGGCAGGACATCGTGGAAATGGGTGTGAGGAGGGGATCAAGGGAAGAGGTAAAAGCCACAACATCAGGGGAATGGAGGTTCTTTTTCGGGTGAGAATACGTTCAGGTGATGGGGAAGGAGAGGGGGAGGAAGAGAGGGAGAAGGAGATAAGATGGTGATCAGAGAGGGGGAAGGGAGAGATGGCGAAGTCAGACAAGGAGCATGAGCGTGAGAAAACAAGGTCAAGGGTGTGACCCAGATTGTGGATGGGTGCAGAGGTCCACTGTGATAGGCCAAGGGAGGAGGAGAGAGAGAGAATTTTTGTGGTGCTGGGATCTGAGGGGTTGTCAATGGGGATGTTGAAGTCACCTAGGATAAGGGTGGGGAGGTCAGAAGACA
>WWET01001846.1:93073-103092 GCA_011038615.1 Limnodynastes dumerilii | reverse complement strand
AGGAGTTGGAGATGAAGAGGTCATGGATGGCAGGGAGCTTGTTGCAGATGGATCTGGCATTCCACAGAGCACAGGAGAATGGAAGAGAGGGAACAGAAGTGATGTGTATTAGATTGCAGGGGTTACAGGAGTGAGGTAAGGCATGAGGTAGGGGGGTTGGACGTAGACGGGGTTTAGGGTGGGTATGGGAAAGGCAGGGGAGACTGATGGTGGAGTGGGAGAGGGTATGGGGTGAGTAGGATTGGTGGGAAGAAAGTGAGAGAGGAGGGACAGGGATGGAGAGACAAGGACCATGATAGTATGAAGGAGGAACTAAGAAGTGGAAAAGGCAGAATAACTGGAGAGAGGTTCTTAAGAAATGAAATGAGTGCAAGATAGTTAAAATCATGAACATCAAATTTAAAGCTATGTGCAGATAAATTTAGTGCAAGGTTAATAGAAGTTCAAAGCAGTCACCAGAAGCAGCATCAGAGATGTTTATGTTGCACTGTGCAGGAAAGGATTTCCAGAAGGAGGGTCCATTAGATGCTGGTGTTACTGGTTTAAACTTCAAACTCTTCAGTGGATGTTTTTGAGAAGCCAATGTTGAAAGGATAGTATTCCGTGTCCTCTGTTTGCCTCCTGTTTAACTCCGGTCTAACTCCGCATTTACTTTCCACTTAAAATTATCCACTTTAAATTTATACAATTAAGCAGCCTAACGGCTATGCAGCCTACACTAACCTAATAAATCGAAATACTGACAAGAGAAGACCCTCATTACTAGCATTGAGGATCCTCCTCCCAATTGAAGCAGCAATAAATTGTTAAGAAAACAATCAAACACTGGTATGCCAGACCACAGTTATCAATCAAAAACAATTACCTATAATTTAAATCATACTATGAGGCAAAAGGTAGAACTTGCACAGCTTAGTGGGTAATGGTAATTACTTATATAGCGCCACAAATTGTCCGCAGCGCTTTACAGAGAACATTAGACATTCACATCAGTCCCTGCCCCTATTGAAGCTACATACTAAGGTCCTTAACACATACTTACACAATGACTAGGGTTAATTTAGTCAGCAGCCAATTAACCTACCAGCATGTTTTTGGCGTGTGGGAGGAAAGCGGGGCACCTGGAGGAAACCCAAACAGACACCAAACAAACTCCAAACAAATCAGGCTTAGTCAGAGAATCTAACTCGTGACCTCAGTGCTGTAAGGCACAAGTGCTACTCACTGAGCCACCATACTGTTAACACGACAGGGGGGTTACGATGTGCATGGATAGTCTACAAAAGTGGGTTTTGAAGGAGCGCTAGAAGACTTAATGGGAGGCGGATAATCTAATAGGCTGCGGTAGGTCATTCCAGTGCAAAGGGGCAACATGAGAGAAGTCTTGGATGCGGGAACGAGAGATGAAAGTTATGACTGTATATAATGTGTCATTGGCATGCCATTTGGGTTATGCTAGACAGCATGTGTTCTCTGGATCATATCAGTATTTCTGTTATTGAAGGAATATTTGCATCTTTTATCCAATCTATATTGTGTGTCTACCTTTAGTTTTTGGTAGCAATAGGAGCATGGTCTTCTAACTGTAACTGTAGCATTATGTATGTACTCTTTGTCTTGGATTTATTTGTGCATTTATAACTATAACCTGTAAAGCACTAGAACCAAATTTACTAAGCTGCGGGTTTGCAAATAGCGACCAATCAATTTCTAGCTGACATTCTCTAGTATGTAATAGGAAAGTAAGAGCTAGAATCTGATTGGTTGCTGTTGGTAACATCTCCACTTTTACAAACCTGCGGCTTAGTAAATCTGGCCCCTAGTCTGCTGTTTCTGTTTATAAAGACTGGAAGCTTAAAACAGCTAGTCTAGCATTTAAGGCGGGCACAGCAACAGATTCAAGTGGTAAACCTTAGTAATATACATAGGAGAAGTGGATGAAATTAGAATCAGGGAGATTACCAAACACTTCAGGGAGTCAGGGAGATTACCCAATCTTCAGGGAGTCTCCCTGATATTCAGGGAGAGTTGGCAACTATGTAATATACATAGGAGAAGTGGGGACATACTGTGGAGCCATATGAGCAGGTGACTAGTTAAAGATGCTGCTGTATTACAAAAATTAAAAATACCCCACATTGCTTGATAAGCTATTCTTGTTGAAAAGTAAATTAGTAAATAAGAACCGTGTTTAATATGGTTAATACCTTTGTTGAATACAATTTCCTAAATGCATTTTTTTTTAAATATTTTTCATTAGAAATATATCTGTTTTAGTCTGTACATAACTTTTTAGATAAGTATTATAATTAAGGCTCACATTTCTGGAGAGAGCACATTTCAATACTCCGTGCTGTATTACTAATGCTGAGGTTCAGTAGCCCGAGGCTCCTTATTTTATGTGCTTTTTGCCTTTCTTCACTCTTCCATGAATAAAAAGAGGTTTTCATGGGTGACCGTGTCTGTGTATGACTGTGTGAGGAGGAGCAGGTATAAATTGTCTTAGGCTGCACTTGTGTGTGTGTGTGACTTAACAGGCTTCTGTGTGACAAATCCTTTTCATTTGGGCACGGCTAACTCTGTGAATATGTGATGAGGAACTAATTCCAGCTGGTCCCATAGAGCATGGTGCAGAGACACTGATAGACACCTACAAGTATCGATGCAGGATTTTCATGTGCAGATGCATATTTCATTGTACAAGCTACACCACCAGAGTGTTATGAATTAGCCGGTTGTAAATAATGGGAGCGACACATACTTATGTTTAGACATATGGCTACATGCATACATAATCTGGTTTTCCTAAAGTGGATTGTTTGTGTGCGTCTGTTAATAAAACAATACTCATGATTACTATAGCATCACTATTGTGCCTGCCGGAGGCAGTTGCATATAAATATATTATTTATTCTTACCAGAAGAAATTGTATACTGTATACACTAATATACTTGCCAAAATTGTGAATGATTTGTTAATTGTCTCTGCCATGTTTGATTGGTAAACACATTTCTAGCTTTCAATAGCAATTTAAACTATATTACCCTGAAGCCAAAGAACATATAAAATACTTCTGTATACAAGACATTCAGTAAAATGTTTCCATGGCCATAATTGCAACCTTTGCTGCTTAAAGATTCTTCTTCTATGTGACAGGGAAACAGTTTTTACCAGGTTTTAGTTAAGAACCATATATTCTATTCAGATCACTGCTTACATGTACACATAACATTTCTTTCGTATATTAATCTGTGTTATCTTTTGCAGCCCAGTTCAATGACAATGAGAAAAGACAGTCCCCCTCTCCATCCAGTGACAGACGTAGACAGCTAAGAGCCCCGGGAGGTGGCTTCAAACCCATAAAACATGGCAGCCCCGAACTCTGTGGTATCCTGGGAGAAAGAGTGGACCCAAGTGTTGCACTGGAGAAACAAATGTGAGTTTCGATACAATTACATGTGTTGAAAGTGTGTTTAAGAACCTATTGTTAAAATAAAGTGTATTTAAAAGGAAAACTAGCATGTGTTGGGGGTGTTCATATTAGAAACAACAGTATGTATGTAACATTGAGTGACAAATCTCTTCCTTTTGCAGTTGGTACCATGGAGCTATTAGTCGGACAGATGCAGAAAATTTACTGAGGTTGTGTAAAGAATGCAGTTACCTGGTCAGGAACAGTCAAACAAGCAAGAATGACTATTCTCTGTCCCTGAAGTAAGTCCTACATATTGAGTTACCCCTGAAAACAAAGGAAGTTGCAAATTATATATATTTGTGTGTGTGTGTGCGTGCGTGCACATATGTGTGTGTGTGTAATTATATATATGTGTGTGTGTAATTATATATATGTGTGTGTGTGTAATTATATATATATGTGTGTGTGTAATTATATATATATGTGTGTGTGTAATTATATATATATGTGTGTGTGTAATTATATATATATGTGTGTGTGTAATTATATATATATGTGTGTGTGTAATTATATATATATGTGTGTGTGTAATTATATATATATGTGTGTGTGTAATTATATATATATGTGTGTGTGTAATTATATATATATGTGTGTGTGTAATTATATATATATGTGTGTGTGTAATTATATATATATGTGTGTGTGTGTGTGTGTGTAATTATATATATATGTGTGTGTGTAATTATATATATATGTGTGTGTGTGTTTATATATATATGTGTGTGTGTGTGTGTGTGTAATTATATATATATGTGTGTGTGTAATTATATATATATGTGTGTGTGTGTTTATATATATATGTGTGTGTGTGTGTGTGTGTAATTATATATATATGTGTGTGTGTAATTATATATATATGTGTGCCAGCGGTAACCCCCGAAGGGGTTAACAGATACAATCACTCAGGAAAGGTCAGGAATAAACAATTGGTAATAACACTAAGGAGGAAGGAAAGGGTTAAAGACACAAAAGGTACAAGGCAGGGTACAAGGCAGGACTGGATGGGCACTCAGAGATCAGAGGAAAAGACTAAGCCAAAGAGGAGGTAAGAGAGAGAGAAAGAAACTGCCAGCAAAGAGCTATAATCGGCAGAGAGCTGTAGGAGCTGCTGCCTTAAATAGTAGCTGGAGGCCAGAGATAGGCTGGGAGCAGCACGCGCCCTGACAGCAGCAGAATGCGTCCTGGTTACTATGGTAACCCCAGGACGCATGGGAGAGGAGACGGCGCCTGACGGGCGCTGGGGAGAGCGTCCTGGCTGCTAGGCAACAGCCAGGACTCGCGCCGGAGGCATGACAGGCTCCGACGCAGGGTCAGCGGGGGATGCGGCGCCAGAGGCACGGCGGAGGCTACCGCACGTGACATTAACAATGAGAGAATAAACATTTATTTTGCCTCCAGTTACATTGTAATGTGTAAATTGTTTTAAAGGAAATTTTTGTTTAATATGAACTGTACGCTTTGAATGCACATAATTCAGTTTTTTCTCATGTATTTTACCCTTTCTAACCCCAAATAACAGTATAGTTTGCTTAAAGCTGGGCACACACTAGATTATCGCTCCCAGCATGTGGCTGCCGATAAACGGGACGATTTTCCCCTGGGGAAAAGTCTCGATATCGGCACCATACACTGGGACGATAATCTCTGTTGTAGAGCCTGCAGCCTGCCTATTGTGTTGTTCCACTTTATTTAATAGTGATGTTAAATACAGGATATTTTCTGCCTTTTATTTGTCCAAACGCTTTTTATGAGTGCCGTTGGCCACCAGTATTGTATTTCATTGCTCTATTTTTATTATTTCAACTCCTTTTCGTACCTTTTTTTTCCCCTCAATTGTTTGAAATCTCTTTTAAGAAAATCAATGCAGCAGCCAAAAGCAGAGGAGCATATTATTGCTCTCATAGTCTGGCACCAGTGAGCTGTTCAGTTGTGTCTGCGTGGCTATGGCACGCTATTAGAGATGGCTCCGGGTGTGCTCACTGGCACGCACCAGCAGGTGGAATAATGTGCACTCTGTATCTCTGTATCTTGCCTATGCACAGCAGGAGGGTGTTTGGTGTGTCTGTGCCTCAGCAACAGGCTGAAGCATGGGAAACAAGACCGATCAAGTGTATTGCTCCTAGCCTCAAATGGACATTGTAATTTAGTGGTATAATAAGTCTTTGCATTCTATTACCACTGGTGAAGAACAGACATCACAAATAGTTTGAGTAATAATTTGTTTCAGGCAGTCACCGTTTATAGGTCACCTTTTTAAATGTTTTAATTATCAGAATGATATAAAGCCGCTAACTTGTGACTGCTGCAATAACTCATTGGATTTAAAATTGACACTTGGATTACAACTGAGGCCCAGGTTAATTGCTTTGCTGCTCCCTCATGTATTGTAGCATAGCTCTGCTGAGTGACTTGTTCGTTTATCTGGCATATCCCTGCAATTTTCACATCCCAAATAACAAGGACAATAATGCTGTATGATGCAAATGGTTGAGTAGTAACATCACATTCATGTTTGGAGGCTCTGAAAAGACTAGGGCCCATAGCAACCTATCAGATTCTAGCTGACATTTTCTAGTATGTCATAGCAAAGTGAGAGCTAGAAACTGGTTGCTATGGGCAACATCTCCACTTTTTTCCTTTCCCACAGCTTAGTAAATCTGGCCCCAGGAATGAAGGTCTCTGGTACAGTGAATTGCATTGCTTGGAAACAACAGCAGATACAAATGAATAGACTTCCTTTTACATACTATGAAAATAATGTCTATAGGATGACTTTTGTATGAATCTAATTTCTGCTGATGCAGTAGTGCACGTCATATGCCATCTGTGTATATGTGCTTATGAATTAACTCTGGTTCTTTCTTGGATAGATACATCTTAGCACAAAAAAACTGTTCCTGATTATTGAGCTGTTATCAATCTTCTTTTTGCTCATCAATGATGTCTTTACACGTTTCACACTAACAGAAATTGTGTACAGAATCACAAAGAGTTCTCTATAGCTCCTTCCTGTGTCAGATTTTTGTTTGCAATGCTGTCATGTTTGTTCCATTAATTAAAAGTATTGATTTAACTTATTACTGACATTAAGGTTCAATGAGCAGCAATTTTATAGGTTATTGCCACCCATGATACTTTTAAAGTTTATTAAGTTGTTCATAACTAAACTATAGTAATTCAGACACTATTTATAAAAGACTTGTATATAAATGGATTTCTTGTAGCCTAAATAGTGACCCCAACAGTGCCTTTAGTATTCCCATAGTATTCCCATTAGTTTTTTTTTTTTACTTTAGTCCTGTGTAGTTTAGCACTAAGCAAAGTCTCTTGTTTACTCTTAAAATAGCTACATAGAGTGACTTATAGAGAGTGGAGAGTGTTGTGCGCCTGCTCACTGCATATGTTGTTATCATTTTTACATGTGTTGATGTTTGTTTTGTGTTGAAGGGACAACTCGCCCACCTCATAGATATGAGAGGGGTGCTAGGCAGCAGATGAAGCTCTGGCATCATTACTGTTTATGGCATTATTATATAAACAGGTGCATTACATTGTGTATAATCATGTCACCTAGGGCCTTTGCTGTTTGTGGCATAATCTTGTGATCTGGGGACATTGCTGTGTATAGTATAATCATGTGAACAGAGGGCCTTACTGTGTGTTGCATAATTATGTGCATTGTGAGGCACCTGAGGGCGTTGTAATTGGTATTTCAAAGGTGCCAATACAAAATTGGGCTCCTTACTAAACCTAAAAATGAATTATGCCCCTGGGTTTAAACTAAGTTATGAAAGAGTTAAGGTTAAACTACGCATCACAACTTAATTGGTGCAGTGCACAATAGGCTTTCTACATAGAAAGCTATTACAAATAGTCTTAGATGATAGGACTTAAGCATTGAAAATTGTACAGAACACAGAGCCAGAAACATAGGAAACTATTATTTTTCATTATACGTGCAAAAACAGGCCTTGCTGTTCCTTCCTTTTTATTTAATTAAGCTGCGTATAAATAAGCATGATCGTTGTAAATAATTGTCTAGGTACACTTCCAGCCACATATTGAGTTTGCTGTTTCCAGAAGTCATAAGTGTAAATCATCCTTCTCATAATTAGTGCAGATTGAACTGAAAATGTGACTAGCCCAGTGCAATAAAGCAAGTAAATTCAAGCCATAATGAGGGCATTTGGGATATATGACAGTATTCAAAGGAACTGATCACAGAAAATGTGTTAACCCTTGTGACACCACAGGATCACCATGGGACCCATTTACTAAACATATTTTTACTTAAAGCCAGAAAACTGCAAATTTCAGGCTCTTTACTTCCAAATTACTATTTGGCAAAGAAGCAGATAAAATTCTGTCTGTCCTTATTTCCATATGCTGTATATATATTCTATATATTATGTGCTGTTCAGGAAGCAGTGCGATATCTATGGAATTAAAAGAAACTAGTGTGGCTTTTAGATGACACTTCTAAAACTTTGATTATAATACAGCATTACAAGGAGACCAAACACACCGTATTTTGGTAAAGGCACCACCATGTGTAGGTAGGTACAGGTGTACCACCAATTTTACAGCACCCCTGGTTACAAAGCCCTTCTGGATTAATCACTTGGTGTACCAACGGTAGGCACCTTTATCAACACACTATAATCCATTAATTAAACACTTATTTTACGTCTCTAAAGTATCTGCTAGATCCTTAAAAGAAATCTTAAATGTAATGTGCTAATACCATTGATTTTTTTTTTACAAAAGTTTCATGTTGAAACATCACGGTCCAGTTTATGCGACCGTTCAACTTTCTTTTAAATCGATATGTGCTAGTGCTTACGTGTGACACCACCACTGGCCTTGCATCTCTCTTGGAAGCCATAGCTAGGGTTAAACTAAGCTACGAATCTCACAAATCCAATTACGGCTACACTCAATGCCGCCTGTGGGCCACCCAGTAAACAGATCTGGTTGGAACGAGCTGGCTTGTAATTTTGTCCAGACTAAAGAAGGTTCTGGACCATCCATTTCTGGAAAATCAGTGGTACACCTGTACGTGTAATGTTTTTTGTATCTGATCATTAATAAGAGGTGTTAATTAAGAAAAAAGTGTTTTAAACACTTAATGAAAACATAGTTTACAATGGAGTGTATCATAATAAAGTATAAATGTCAGAATTTACGTGAAATGTCTTAATTCCAAACAAATTCATTGTATTTAAAAGCATCAGTTTAAGTGCGTGGATCTGCAGCACTGTACAAAACACAACAAAATACAGTACAGACATACTGTGCAGGGATGGACAGCATAGTACATAATAAATGACAATATGAATATAAAATATCACACAAATCCTATAAAGTGAAGCGAGCACAGACAGCAAGGGAAAATGTGAGGTGTCAAGCTTGGCAGAGCAGGGAGGAGGGGATAGAGCGCAGTGAGGGAGCCACCAGGTGGGGATGGGGTAAAAGGGTAGCAGAGGGGGACATATGTTCTCATAACTACAAATTTACTAGCACTCATAATACTAAAAGTATATGGCAGCCTTAGATGTATTATTAATTAATTTATTTGATCAATATAGTACTGCTGAATATTTCAGTGCTGTATAAATGTTTCTAAGACTCATTAAATAACACTGTCCTTTACATTTGGTGTATCTCCACATTATTTCCCTATTAACAACACCTGTAAACTGCTATGTAAGCATTTTACCTACATCGCCAGTGTTGCCTGTCAGCTGAAATTGTCTAAAGATAAAAGAAAAAATGATTTAATTCATTCAAGTTTCTCCCTCAGTATTTGTCTTTGATGACCCATCCTCAATAATATGATATGGTAAAATCTATAGAAGCAACTTAGGTAATTTTACGTATGCAAGAGCAATGCTACTATTATTACATTATGAAAAAGAGTATTGCTGAAATATATTGATTTATACTGCAGGGGAAAAAATAATCAAATTGAGGAATGTATGCTATTTCCATAAAGCATAATTTATGACTGACTATGCAAGTATCATTTCTTTTAAGAGAACAGATCCCTTTTATACATAAACTTCCAGTCAGCACATCACGCTAGTTAAATTATTTAAGTATTAAGTTCCTTACAGGAGGTTCCATAGTTCCGGTACGAATTACTGTGACCCCTTAGATCTTGCAGCATGTAAAGTGCTTTTACATCCATATATGCATTTTACCCACCATCTGCCGCTGTGACTTCCATTTATTTGCATCTCCAATTAATTTTGAAAGCAATTCACCTAATGACCAGCTTAACTGTGCAATTATTTTTTATTATTATTATTTAGTAAAGATAAACCTGTCAACCATTCATCTGTCTGAAGATCATGGGAAAAGTCATTTGGCCAGAATGCACAAAGTTTATCATACTCTTGCAAATATTTTATGTCGGAAAATGCTTACATTTAATGAGGACTCATTTTGATAATTACTTACAATCAGAATGAACATCTCTATCCCCCCCGCTCTCCCCTCTCTCCTCTCTCCCCTCTCCCCCCCTTTCTTCTCCCCCCC
>WWET01001846.1:70903-84781 GCA_011038615.1 Limnodynastes dumerilii | reverse complement strand
CTATTTATTTTCTTTATTCCTTCCTAAACTGTAACAGCTGAGTAGCCCATAATATTGTGTAATGTATTTTCTAATGTAAAGCAACACACTTCCCACTTTGGAAAGCATTCTCATGCCTTGCTGTCACCTACTCCATGTTATCATTGCTGGCTGGCGGCACATCAGTAAAGAAAATCTGCTGCGTGGCTCACACAATCCAAACTCGTTTGTAATCAATCTTTTTTGTCAAATTGAATGTTTACAGTTGTTTACACAGCTCAAACAAATGTCATTCTTATTTTAACTTGCTAATTGAAACCAAACTGAAATCACTCCCAGGCAGTCCGTAATTTCTATAATTTTAGAAAACCACAAATGAATGCTCAATTCCCCAAAAGATTGTTCTCTCTAAAGTAGTGGACATGCTCTGGATTCTTATTTTATGTATTTTGAAGAACTGGAAAGCTTAGTAAATGTTTGCTATGTGATATAATATGCAATATACTTAATTATCTGGTCGGGTGTTGTATACAGCAGCTAGTTATTCTTACAACATTTATTCCATCAACAGTAGGTTGACAGTGCATGAATGTACTTGTCAGGGTTAATTTAGTGACAACACTAAGGTCTACAGTATTACTGACACAAACACTAGTGCTATCCTTACCCTAACCCTCCCCTTACCGCATGCAGCCTTACCCTCCCCTCACCTCAGCTTAACCTTCACCTCACCACAGCCTTATTCTAACCCTCCATTACCTGCAGATAAACTTTAACCCTCCCCTCATCAGCCTAAGCTCAACCCTCCATTTAGGACAGCCTAACCATCCCCTCACCGCAGCCTAGTCTAAAACCTCTTACCACAGCCTAACCCTAACCATCCCCTAACAACATCCTGTTCCTAACACTAAAACTAGTATTCAAATTTACATGAAGTATAAAACTCGCCTGTCCATCTAGTCTGGAAGTGTCCAGCAGGCGTTCTCGCTGAGTGTGAAACTGTCGAACAGATGCAACTGTCAATTGCAGATTCGTCAGTCCAACATCAGTCGATCCATCTGTGTCGAGCTGGTTTCCCTTGACCAGGTAAGCACTGATTACGTGACCGTATACTGCTCTGGTCAATTGTTACATCACATAGTGCACATCAACTACCCAACATTCTGGGATTTCTACTCACCTTCCTTTTCCCAGTCGCAAAGTTGTGTTCTGATCATTCATTCTCAGCAATTTAATTGTAGGTACATTTCATAACTATTTTGATGGTGTTCCAACAAATCAGTCCATGCCATACACTATATGCTAATAAGACCGGTTATCAAATTGTGTGTCTTCAGCTGAAGTTCTCAACAGACAAATCCATTTTAGAAATGCACTGACCTGATAATCGGATCGTTCTGTCTGCCTGGTGACATCACCACTGGTCCTAACTTTATGAGGATCAGCGCTGGGTGGTGGGAGCCACCATTATGCGATGACTCCGGCTGTCTGAACTTCATGTCAGCTGCAGGGACAATCACATAACGTATAGCCAGCATCACAAGCAAAGTCTTTCAACATTTTGGAATTTCCTGTATACTCATTATACACTCAGGCTTTGCACTGTACTTTTCTCTCTTGTGTCTGTTTTTATCAATTTAATAAGCATTATGTAACCTATGCTGACATGGCCTTGTGATAATATTATGTTGTAAATGTAGTTTACATGATTCTCCTAATTTATATGGCTACTAATGCACGACAGTTGATTGTGTTTTAAAAGTTTGATAGGTCATGTCTTGTGCTTCCTGGAAGCTTCCATTAACACAGCTCCACAGAGGAAACAGAGGCTGTGGCATATGATGCGTGTGATTCCGTGACATGTCACATCTGGTCAAGGAGCAGACTTCACTGCTGCCTGCGGTCCCTTACTTTCTCTTGTACATTAGGGACAGATTTGAGCAGTTGCTGGGGGGATTTGAGCTCTTGCTTTTCTCAACAAAGTGACACACAAAATTCAGATCATCTCTCCATGTTTGCCCTCTGATAGAATTAACCAAAAAAAAACAGCCTTGTAAAGTTTATTATTTCTACATGATGATGATCCAAATAATTTTTGGCTTCCAGGAGAGACAGCAGCTGAGTGCCGGATGGAGGATTTGGGACTGCTGACAACTGTGTATCGTTTGGTTCATAGCCATGGTGAATCTTTAATACTCGTGAAGCCTTTGCAGCATTGTATTGGTTAAGCCTAACACAATGGCTGAAGCGGAGCTTTGATGCAGGATCTTTGATCTCCAATAAGCTTTAGTTGGATGATTGCCAATCCAAGCAATGCATGCTTCTACGTTATTTATTTATTTTCTGAAAGGCCAATGTCCCTGAGATCTTGCTAGAAGAGTATGTACAGGCAACAGTTTATTCCGAGCAGAATCCTGGTTTATTTTTTAATATAACAGTGTCAGCATAGTTTCACAACACTTTACTGATATCAGGAAAATCTAAGAGAAATGCAAAGCTGTGTTATGTCATGTGATGCAATGAGGGTTTGAGAGTTCAAAGTACGAAGTCATCTTTGTGTGGCCAACCAGTACCACAACTCGCATTCTAAACAGTATGTCAAAGTAGTGTTTATGTCATTCTTCAGACATTTTTGGTACCTTATCAGAACGAAATATAATTGAGATTAAACTCATGGTGGAGGAACATATTTTTCTTCTTAAAGCCAACTTCATGTTTGTAATCCTTCTGTATGCCAAACTTTACAGGAATGGGATTATAAAACATAACAATGAGCTTTATTGAGGTGCATAACAAATGTGCAATGTCTCCATTCTGCGAAGGTGTGGAAATATTTACACCTCCATTTTGTCTATCTTTGTTCTTAAAAAATATGAACTTTATTATAAACAGACTCTGTGTGTGCATGGTTGCATACATAGTACTAATTTCAGACCATTGCATTAAGGCAGCTTCCTTTTTACATATAGCAGATACAGAATAATTGAATATAGAATTGGCACAAATGTAGACCTGAGCAAAATGTGAGGGGTGCAAATAATTTTGCTTTTGCACATAGAACTCACATATTGCAAAGTGTTATGTATAATCTGTTAATTAGTTTAGCTAGGAAACTTTACCCTCTCAACTCTAATTTAGTTTTTACAGTTTAATTTTGCCTTTTCCTGCAGTTCAATATGGTTTTGCCAAGTTGAGAATTTCCAAGTTTTTTCTGTGTTCTCTCAAATTCTGGATCAGCCCTGAAGTGTCTACTATCCCTCTTGTTGCTCTACAAGGAGTTATCATTTAACTTTATTTTATTATTAAAGCTGTTATTCTTGGGGACGGGGGCATGGTTTGGCTGTCAAGGCAACAAGACACATTTCACAGGAGAACTGTGGTCTTAGACTACAAAACAACAACAAACTATATTTTAGCCTTGAATTCTGCAAAAGTGACTCCTCGACTGAACACCATCAAAGGTGCTGGATTGCAATTACCAAGCATTAGAGGCTTCCAGAAGTCGGATAACATCCACTGAGGAGCGAGGACTTCCCTCGCGACATGCCCCACCAGCCTTCTGACTTTTTGACTCTTGCTCCCCCTGCTGAGGTAATCTGGGATCCTCTTTAGATAACCAGCCTCCAAAAGCCTGTTGGTGATTCCTTGATACAGGACTCTGACTCCTTTCATATCATCCTGCCTGCCAAATCCCCTGAGGTGCATTCACTGATAATCAAGTAGCTGCCAGTGCCTATTGATCATCCGACTTTTAAGAAGCCTAAGAAGTAATGTAGCCCACCTCTGGTTCCTTTGACTAGATCTCCTCTGTAGCCCTGACTAGCCCATTGAAATAGCAGAAGCAACTCTACTTGTGTTGGGACTTTCACTTCTGGACTTCCTATGCATTGCAAATCCAGCTGACTGTATCCCAGAAGCAGACGTAGAATAAGACACCACACACACTCGAGGCCTCTCACCACACATTCAACATTTCACTACATCAGCATGACAGTCTCTTTAATATTCACTTTTATTATAGAGCCTCTATCGAATCAGAAACAATCCTGCTATATAAGGAATAAATGTTGGGAACACTTTTAACACTCATAATATTGCTTTGTTGCTGCTTACCTTAATTGTACCTCTCATTTCACTCCTAAACGTCTTTAAGGAACTGATTGACTTTGGATTCCTACTCCACGTTCCCCACCCTACTCTAAAATTGCTACACTAGAATTTATCCTTCCCCAGGAGAGTTAGCTCCTTTAAATAGTCCCCAGCATAATGGCTGTCTTTCAAAAGTAGAGACAGATGAAATGTGAGTGTGCCCTATCGAAATAGGGCCATTACCATAACCCTCCCTTCCCCGCAGCCCAACCCTAAGACTCCCCTCCCCGCAGCCTGACCCTATCTCTCCCCTTCCATTACTCTAACCCTAACCCTCCCCTTTCATTAACCTAACCCTCTTTTCCCCGCTGCCTAACCCTAAAACTCCCCAGAGGATGTTACTCACCTCTCCGGGCGGTGTGCAGCGTTTAATTAGCTTTTGGCTGCTTCTACTTCTAAAAGACGACATTTGCGGCAACTCCCATTGATAATAATGTAGGGTACTGCTGGAATTGAGTGGTCTCCCCTTGCATCTACTGAAATTAGGATCACATGGTGACTCTATAGTAGACTTCAGAATACTAAATCAGCATTCAGTCCAATGTTATCCTACAATGCCTTTCTAGGCAAGTCATTAAAGTAAACTAAAGTTTACTATCTTTTTTTAATTTAACTATTATTGTCAACTGTAAATGGTTTTGGTTCTGTTTGCTCTGTACTATTTTTAATTAACATTACTGTGTATGTACATATCCTAAGAGTGGGAAATCTTTTGGCCTGTAAATATACATTTCTGGGATCCGATGGGAAGCAATTGTTCAGTGGGGTGAATGTTTTCACATATATACACTGGTCACTAGGAGACTTCTGTTATTCTGCCACCTATGACTGTCTTTCCTTCTGCGTTACTATTTGTTTTTCCATGAGAAACAAGGGAAACTCATCTGAAGTGGTAAAGAGCAGAGGAATGTATAGATTTTCCAACAGCACAAGTGTATATGTGATACAGTCAGAGGATTCCTCCCAATGGGAATCTTTCCTTTCTTCTGTCTGCTCTAATGTCTAGCAGCTGGGAACTTCCCCTGGCCTGAGCTCACGGATAGTTTAACCCTTTGTTGGACAAAGCAGAGATTTGTAGTTCAGCCTTTCCAAATAGCTCGTCACATTCAAAATATTTTCTCTTATAATAGCATGTTTAGGCTTGAAAATGTAAAATACCATTATAACAATATGCATAAGAGTATTAATTCAGGCAGAATATATAGGTTTCCTTCTTAGAAAAGCAATATAGAAAAAGACACCACATGAATGTAGCTTACAAGCAGGCCCTCTGGAGACGCCACTTAGCTGCCTGTGACTTATACCAGGAGGAACGGCTGTGGTGATGAATAAGAAGCTCTGTAAAATTTGATGTATTTGTAACAAAGAGAACTGTTTGCATCCTGCAGCATCAGCAGATTCAGAAGTCTATTGTTCTGTACTGGATACCATCTATCTTCCTCTACTGAGGGTTTCATGTTGCTAGGGGGGGAGGGGGGGAAACTAAATATATACAATTCTCAGTGGTTGTTAGAAAGTGGCTAATTAATGAAATATACTATTTCACATTTACAGTATTGTGGTGGAAATTGTTTGATTCCGGCACAATGCAGCTTTTTTTTTCCAGGGTCCATAAGTTCTCCTTATGCTGATGATTGTAAGTGGCATATATACAGTGCTTGTGAGATATGCAGCAATAATTAATAAGTCGCATAGGCACGGATGGGGATTTTCGGAGAGATACTGCTAGCAGATGCACTATATGCGAAGAGGAGGCATCGGAAAAGATCTATCCACCTTAAGCTTATATTGCCAATGCCATAGTTAGTCCTAGTATTTTTTTTTCTTCAGCTTTTAGGAAATTGAATATAGGGTTCCAGTGAGAAATATAGAGAAGGAGAAGCCGTCAGACAAATCGGAACCTTGGATTATGTACCATTTGCAGCACTCATATCATGCACGTTTGCAGAATGCAAAAAACTGGCGTTTGCCGAGCTCTCCGAATCCTTCCACTTTGCAGGAATTTGGATCCAGTTTATGTCCGTATCAAATGATAACCCTAATAATTGTGCTCATAGAACACTTACCGGACACATCTAAATCCCACTCTCTGACTTTGCTGCCTCTGAGTGATTCAGACTTGACCTGCCACGATGTTAATCAGCTGCTGATAGCACACAATGCCATGACATCACCTGCACGTTTGGGAGCTAGGCTTCAGAGGCCACACAGAATTACTTTGTTTTGACCAGGAGCAATAACAAAAAAGATGAAATTCTGCACTGGGTGTCAGGATACAATCGAATATCAGGGGTATCAATTAATATTAAACCATAGAGTGACCACTGATTGGCCAAGATCTGGTAATTCATGGAAATACCTTGAAGGTAGTGGGGCAGAACGAGCTAGGGCTCTGGTCAGTTTTTGACCCTATCCTAAAAGTTGAAGAGTGCTAAATAAGAGGACCTTTCTGAGAATATTGTTCTCTTTATTTATGTACTCTTTTTCCTCTTGTGCACCTCCCTTGTTGTCTTGGGAAGTGGCACCCAATTATTTTGGTAGTGCCCGGTGATTCTTGTCCAATCCAACCTATCCTAAAAGTATCAGTATATTAGGGGGGTCATAAAAGCTAGATCTCTGAAGAGGTGTTTCTCTAGACTCAAACTGTCACAAAGGTGGGGGCTACTTGGAGAGGAGCAGTTTGGCCTTTAAAAAGTGTGCATGGATTTGTAACTTTGGTTCACTTCATGGGACTTCCAAATGGAAGAGGTGACCCTGATCTCTGGTCTGTCCTGGCCAAGACGGTTCTCGTGTGTAAGTCATTCTGTGTTTTCACCTTTTTATTTTATAAGAAACTGTTCTGCATATTGTATGTCTATTTTGTTATTCTCTGTAACTAAGCATTGTGATTATTACCATATTAAATATCAATTAATAAGTTCATGTCTCTGTGTTCTTATGGATTCACGTGTCAGACCAGCTCGGTTATTAAACGCTACTGAAGGGTAACAGAAGAGGTCATTCTGGGTTGATGATAATTCTGGTAAAGCATAATTGTGTTTGATTTGGGTAAAGGAGAACCGAAGGCCTCCTGTGAATAGCCTTGGTGGTGGCAGTTCATTGGTAATAAGTCATATTTGGGGTGCGAGAAGGGGCATTAGTCATTGGAGAACAGACCAGGTGGCTGTTGTGATTAACTTGAGCCCCAGATAAGTCACAAAAGCTTCAGGTGAGGTCAGGGTTGTGACACGGGGGATAAACCATGTTGCAGTGTAACAGGTAAAAATGATTGCATGCAGGGAAAATGCAGCCTGCTTTCACCTGTTATTTAGTGTAGTGCTAGGAATCATTCCCCTCATAACTGTGTGCCTATTTTAAAGCTTCTTCTCCCTCCAGCATAGCAAATGTATTTTATTTATTTATTTATTTGTTTGTTTATTTTTCCCTCCCAACACTGAATCGGCCCCATTGTGTGGTATATGGCTCAACTTAGAGACATTGGACTGAATCCAGAAGACTGCTATCGAAACATTGTTTGCAGTGACAACATTATTCCGTTAGTGAATCATTGTGTGCTCCTAAGGTGAGGAGACCACTGGGACTTCAGTACCGTTGCGAGTCCCCGCTGCAATGTTTCTTATTGCGAAATGGGGAGTAGCTTTTCGACTGTCCCTATTTCAATGTGATATACCGCAAACATTTTTTTGTTATGAATGGGTGAGTATGCGATTCGCATTCTCACCCATTCATTTTTGGAAAAGATGCTAGCACTGTCCCCACGGGAAATAAGGCCGGTATATAAATTAGATTTATGATTATGATATGCCAATATGTGTGCACGCTGCATGCGCTGTAGTGAAATATAATGTCATTTTGGATCCGGTCTATTGAGATAAAGAGGAGTGTATACTGGCATAGTGTATTGATAATTGATACGAATTTGTAATTTGTTGGGATTTTTGTCTCATGTCTTTCTTATTTCTTTATAGCACTAAATGATGTGTGGATTTCTTTTGTTTTGCTTTATTTTTACTTTAAGTAAATAAAAATAAAAATGACACTTTCCATGGCCAAAGGAAAGCCTTGGTTGCATTCACTTGTTAGCTAAAAGCGAATTTGGACCAGGTAGGAGATTCTAATGTACATACCAAATTCTTTGATATGTGCAGTGCCACAAACATGATTTTTTTGCATTTAGCAGGAGTATGTTTATGATTAAAGCACTGGCCTGTGAAATTAAAATCTCTGGTCCACAGCTAAAGTCAACTAATTGCGACCTTGACCAAGTGTTGTCAATGTGAGTGCTAATGCTGCAGACACAACTTAACAAATGTGCATTCCAAATATTAAACCCAAGTCAATTAAATTTTTTTCAGAAATCGCAGTATTTTACCAGTATTTGCTAGAGTAACAAAAAAAAACTGTATTCATATGCTATTGTATCCCCCAAGATCTAGGTGGTTTTGCATGGCACGCAGGCAGCAAAGGAAGCAGTGGTTATTAATGTGGAACTTTAGTAATTTGAATCTTATTTTAAACCGTTTAAATTTGTCATTTAAAATAAGTATAGACAGTGGTTATATCCAAAACTCCTCAAGATTATGTTTTTGTCTGAAGTGTCTGCTATGAGTTAGAAATAGCTTTTCAAAATACTTTTTCCAATTTTAATCCAAAAACTGTAGATTGCGATTTTATTTGATTTATTTACGAAATTGGCTTAAAATTAATAATGCTACTTAGGAGCCAGGGTTGTGTGGCTTAGTCATTTATTGTCACCTTTCCTGGTAAGCATCTGGAATCTTCTATTTATACCAGGGACAAAAGCATCAGGATCACAACAGAATCTCCTAGTTGTAAAATATAGAAGATCTGAGATGTTCTGCCTTTGACACGTGCCACTCCCATAGATAATGTATGGCAGGTTCAGAATGTAGAAGTCTAGTGTACTAAGGATCAGTGACTTTTACACAATCAGTTTTTTTTAACCCTCCTCCATGTATACCTAGGTGCCTCTATAGTTTCCATGGTGTGTACAAGTTTTTGTGCACTTGATGTAATTTGGTAATGACCATGCATCTGTCAAGTCACATGTATTGCACATGTTGCTTTGAGTTCATTTAAACCCTCCTTCCTATCTAACCCCAAGAGTTGTTGTCATGATATTGCATTGGTTTAAATATTTTCTTTTTTTTTTCTTTTTGCATAAAGCATATTAAACTGTGGTAGAACTGTATTTACAGATACTTGTGCCCATGTCTAGTATGTTAAATGACATTTTCATAGGGGAAGCTAATTTAACATGTCTCACTCATGAATTATTCACTGTGCAATTACAGGATAAAGTCAGAGGTAGAGGAATAGATGTGGCTTTGAGCTATACACCCAAACATCTGCAGAAATCTGTGATGCATTATTACTCTGATGATTAGCTAAGTGCAGTGTTTTAGGAGCTCTTACTATCAAATGTAGCACAGTTGGAAATCCTCAATCAGAAATGACCTTCTTTGTTAACATAATTAGAAATTTGTGATATGCAGGGGGCTACAGTAGTATCGAGTGAGTCTCCCATTAAGTATAAGTACTCTGGCTCCCCTCTTTCTCCACATAGGGAGCACAATATTATCTTGCAAGTTATTGTCTTTATGTCTGAATTATTAAGGGGCCGATTACATTTTAGTTTAAAGGAATAATCACATTCATATATAACCAGTAGTCCTGAACAACAGTGTGGTTCACAATGATTAAACATATTAGGGAGGCCCAGCTTCAAAAACATTTATTACAAATCTATTATTCATGACAATAACATTTGTAGTTCGTTCTAATGAGAAACCTCCTGCTGCTTTACAACACAATCTATTGTTTGAACAATTGAATAATTACCCCTAACCCTTTTAATTACTTAGAATATAATTGTATGCTTTAACCTATATGTGCAATATTACCAATAAAAAAAAGCACATCCCCTTTCAGTTCCTGTCTGAAAAAAGCAATTGGCAACATAAAACAATATAGATTCAGGGTTATCAGCTAGTGTTGTATTTAGCATGGGATTTTATAGAAGAAACAGTACACAATAGCCTGCAGGCCTCCATGTGTCTGGTAACCACTTGCTGGCATTAGGTGTAGCAATGAAACGGCTCTTGATAGTAGGGGGTTCTCGTTTCCATGGCAATTCAATCAACATCCTTTCTGTAAGTGAAAATGAGTGCTAGTCTTCCATGCTTTCAGGCATCTTTACGTGCCTGATGTCACCTCTGCAGTGAAATAAATTAAAGTTGTAACGTTCATTGTACCCATTAGACCATGAAGCGATGATGGCTAGACTAAAGTTATTGTTAAAAAGCTAAAATATTAGCGAGGAGAAAATGTTCTTTCACCTCACTTGAAACAGGTTAACATGCTTGATAAGGCTGACTGTGCATGTTTAAAATTCCAAGCATCTTTCCTATTGAGACTTTAATATGGCTGACCTTATACAATGGCAGCTTTTTTATTTTTCTATTATAAAATATTTTAGATAGGTTGTTACAGATTTACTACTCAGGGACCACTGATGAGGATACAAATATCAATTACAAATTTATTTCCTTTGTTCTCATTGAGACATCTCCGTACATGGAACAACTGCATATTGCCTACTATGTTGTGTCTGGAAGGGCACTTTTTACAAGACACAAGTATGCCCATTTGACCCCTAAAGATCTGAACATTACACTTATTTAAACCGATATATTTTCTCAAAGAAAAAGACCATAATAATACATCAGCCAGTACTTTAATGTAATATATGTGCTAGAAGCTATACTAATCATGGTATCATTTATTGCAAGCTATAGGTCTCCTTCTCTCATACTGGATGTGCTGATAGTACAACATAACCTCCCTCTGTTGTGTGGAGGACAGTTAGTTGCTCCAGGCAACGAATAAGATCAGTTTCATTTGTTTTTGACCTGCTAATTTCGCTCACATTTGGACCTCTTATTTAATAAAAGATAAGCCTTCAGCACCTCCTTAAATGGCTTCATTTTATTTCCTGTGTATATTTCATTGGTTTAGTTTTTCTATAATACGCAAAATCATGTTTAGTACTAAAATGCTTGTCTGATTTGCCAAAAAATATAGCAGTTTTCTATAGCCACTGAGATGTTATATGTATATAAAAAAAAGTGCATGTAAAATTAGATTATTGCCTTGCACCTCTTTAAATAAATGAAATCCAGAGACTGTCTCTAGCTAAATTGTCTGTCATTTCCCGCTAAGAAAAATGTATTAGTGTCAAAATCTGTTTAATGAACAGTCGTTCCAGTGGTATTTATTTCATCACAATTATGTATCTGAAGATGTCACCTTCGCCAACTGTGCAATCATGTCTAGCAGAATGGAATAATTCCTGGGAAGAAGTGAAAATTTACATTGAGATTCAAAACCAGTACATCTATAATTCTGGTGCCTACTGAGCCTCCCTCAGAAAAGGACACATTTTTGGGGATAATGTGTAAAATTTGCATGAGTCCGTCTGTTTAGTTGCAGATATATCAAAATGATTATGAGCGCCTATATTTTGTAAACCACATGATCCACATGACCTATAGAACAAATAAGCTTTCTGAGTGCAAACTCATATAAAATAGTATAAACTAGGAATCATTCTATCTCGTCTCTATCCTATATCCCCTTTATCACTTGTTCATGTTGTCTCTCACATTCACATAATTAAAACCGTTGTAATATTGGAATACCTACAACACACTTCACTAAAGCTGTTTCACGTTATTATTTTCTAATGTGACTAATGCACTTCATACGTTCATCATTTTATTTATTTGGTTATAATTTGATGCCATTTCATCTTGCAAGAAAGCACACGTTCCTGTAATAACTACTTGTTTATCAAACAATTGCAGCTGCCAGCAAAACTTTTTCTGCAAATTACTTTTATCCCTTCGTTTGGATGAAGTGACTACCAAGCTGTGACATGAATCATTGCCTTGCTGCTCATCAGCCTGTAATGTTTTGGGTTTTATCTGCATCTTCATTCAGTTAATTCATCTGCACTGTGACTTCATTCAAAATTCCTGTTCACTATGTTAAGACTGGCAGAATGTAAAAATATATGAAAATAACAATACAATAAGTAACTGAGTATTTTTGAGTATGTTTTGGGTCTGAGGGACATGTGTATGTTAATGATATTCAAGGTGAGGCATAACACTGATCATTTACAGTGTAGGTTTTCCCGCAGTGTTAAGATAGATAGCTTCTGGTAAATAGATTGTCTGAAGGTGGCCACAGAGTTTGTTATTGACATGTTATTGGTAGTTATTATTTATAGCCTAGTGTTCAAGCAACATACATTTGGCCCATTGCCCAATATCACTACTGCAACATTGGAGGTACTGAAATTTCTATTGTATGTTAGCTCTAGTGAACTTTTAAGTTGTAGAATTTAAATGTATTTGATTATAAGGTCATTTTGAATACATTTGTAGGCAATAAAATAATGGGGGTTTTATTCTTTTTACATTTTTTTTGCATATAATATTGTAAAAAAAAAAAAATAACCTTTGTGTAGTTTATAAGCTCTAATTAGCATGAGGTGGGGGGGGTGACATTGATCCTGCTTAGAAACTTGACTATAGTACTCCTCGGTGCTTACAATTGCTGGTCTTCCGTGACGGGTTAATAGACAGAAGTATGCCTCAGTGTGCCATAATTGGTGTGTTAAGATTGCAGAGCCATTGTCATATGCTTTCTACTTCTCCTGTCTGTGTATTCTAGATAACACAGTCTGTGTGCACAGGAGACTTCTATTTTAGTGCTCTCTGTCATCATGAGCTGTAATTCCAGTCATTGTTTCTTGATTTTGATATTGGTGCAGTTTTTCGGAGTATAATAGGCATTTATATTACCGGCACAAACATTTTTTTCATGTAACTGCATCTGATGAATTACAGTCCACTCTAGTATGGTTTTGGCTGTAGCTCTTTAGTAGCCTTCCTTTTTAATGCACTATAAATCCTGGTGTTGATCCCTGCTAGTAATGGTGCTTTTAATTCTAGCCTTTTGTAGCTCTGCTATTATTTTGGGTGACAGTTTTGCAGCTGCACTAATCCTGTTTCTCAGAAGCATAAACAGATCTATGGTATGGACATAGGCTTAGTGGGAAACACACTGATTCAGACATTTCCATTATCAGTGATGAGTTAGGATACAACAGTAAAATTGAGAGAGAGCTTGGTGGAGCTCTTGGTTACATTGAAGGTCATAAAAGCCAGAGTTTCTAATGCTTCTCTTTTTTTGAAAACACCCGATGTAATACTTATTTTACTTATGTCCATGATATAAATAGTAGTTGCTGAATCTTGTTATGTACTTATGAACTTTCCAGGGTAGCATACCCTTTTTTGTGCTTGTGTGATTTTGTTTAATAGAATAAACCAGGCATGTGCTAAATAAATATTGTATTATAGGGACACTGTACACAGATATGGGTTGTATGGCATGGGGCTTTGCCAATACTGGTGGCAATAGGATCACCCAGCAGCGGTTGCAGTCCCCGCAACGAAGGCTCCTTTCAGAAATAGAGACAGCCGAAAGTTACTTTTCAGCTGTCTCTATTTCAAATAAGGGCCCGTTTTAGAATTATTTTTTTTATAAATGGGTGAGTGTGCCGATCGGCATACTCGCATACGCACCCATTCATTTTTGCAGAGACCCGCTGACAGCTCCAGAGGGGTGAGTAAACTCTCCGGGGACTTAGTGTTAGGA
>WWET01001846.1:0-10352 GCA_011038615.1 Limnodynastes dumerilii | reverse complement strand
TAGTACTGTTTGCAACAGATGAAATATGACTCCCCCTGCAATCAACATGGTTTAGCCCAGGTGTGACTTTAAGTTCTTATTTTAAGAAGATTCTTAAGTGTGAATCAGGTCCTAAGAGAGGAAAGTTACTCCTGCTCCATGCTGATTTCAGGGGGAGTCAAGTTAATTGTATTTTTTGCATGCAGGGATATATCTTTGAATTGCTTATTGTACACAGATGCTGACCAGCTTTACTTTTACACTGTTATATAGACTTGGGCTCTCAACTCTAATACTGTTTACAACAGATGAAATATGACTCCCCTGCAGTCAACATGGTTTAGCCCAGGAGTAACTTTCCTCTCTTATTTTCAAGCACCTTCTTGAGTCTGAATCAGGCCCAAAGGATTTTAAACACATGCAGGTTTATCTTAAATGACCGATAAGCCTGCATGTCGGAATTGCCAGCTCTTACATGTCTAGGGGGATGATTGCCTCAAAAGCCCCCATCTGAATTCAACCCTTGATATCAGCATCTTTAATGACACAATGTAACCATAAATATTGCCATCGCTATGCCCATAATCAATAATGATGACACCTGCAGCACATTCAAAAACATTTTTTAATGGATTTTGAGTCTCAAAAGCACACAAGCATTCTAAATGACAAAGATACGTAGGTCTTAGATTACAGTTTCTCCATGTAATTAAAAATAATAAATAAAACAAATTGGCTGATAGAGATGACAGGTGGCATTTCCTATTAAGCACCTGTATCACCTGTACCAAGCTGCAACATTCCAGTACGCCTCAGGGTCTGTCTGCAGTCCTGGTTACAAAGGTTCCTTGACAGAGACCATTGACAGAGCTCCCTCATAATGTGGGGGTGGAAATACATGCTGTATCAAGGGATGGTAGACCACTTAACTTTGGCCCTTCAGAAGATCCATAATTTCCAATTGCATTGGCACCAGACCTTCAGCTTCACCAGATATCCTAACTATTTGGTGTACCTCCTGCAGTCATGCTTGTAAGCACTAATGAATGTGTTTGTACACAGGTGGAAGATGCAGCATAGTCTTTAATAGCTGATCATTTTTCCATTGTTACATGTCTATGACCATCACCCAATCTAAATGTAGCTGAGTTGAGAGGATACAGCATATGGTATACCTACATGGCTTATTGAGCTACACAGGTGAAACCAATAGCACCAAGGTATCTGTTACATTGTAAGATAATAGAGGTGGTATTATTATTATTATTATTATTATTATCATTATTGTTTATTTATAAGGTGCTACAAGTTGTACAAAATACAACACAATAGAGTTCAGACATACAGGGCAGAAATAGATGGCATAAAACAATACAAAATACAATTTGAATATAAAAGTAAAATAAAGTAAAGCAACCACAGGTGACAAGGTAAAAGATGAGGTAACAGACTTGAACAGATCAAGGAGAGGGGGATATAGGTGCAGTGAAGAGTTAAAGCGTTTGAGAGAAAAGGGGCCATGAGGAAGGGAGGGGGTAAAGGTTAGCCGAGGGGAGAAGAGGGTGGGAAAGGAAGAGGGATGGAAGGCTCTGCTCATGTGAGCTAACAGAGTGGGAGGGATGGACTAAAAGGAGACAATAGGATGGGAGGTGGAAATGTCGCCTATAGCAACCAATCAGATTATAGCTCTCACTTTCCTATTACATATTAGAAAATCTGAGCTGGACTCTGATTGGTTGCTATGGCCAACATCTCCAGTTTTCCATTCCCACCGTTTAGAATATTTGGCCCCTGGTGTGAGCACTGAAGGAGAGGATGAAATGAAGGGGATAGACGTATAAGGTAATGAGGATGTTAAGTGGAGGAGGTATAGGCTTGCCTGAACAGGTGCGTTTTGAATGAGCGCTTGAAGACCTGCAGGATCTGATTGGAAGAGGGAGGTCATTCCAGTGAAGTTGAGCAGCACGGGAGAAGTCCTATATACGGGCATGAGTTTGGGTTAAAGGAAAATTAATTGAGCATAGCAGGGGAGCAATGTGTAAATAGGTAGCACAGAGAGGTCTGTGGAGGCGTTTAAGTTCTGCCACTATCTCAATATACACCATATGATTTCTTTTTAGGTTATTTTAAGATATCGTGTACAGTGTGTTGATTCAGCAAAATTTCTTACAAATATTAAGTGTCAGAATGGGCTTTGTATTCTTTTACTCTTATTTCTTTGTTTCTTTGTATATCTCTAAATTTGCTCAGATGCCAGGAGACACATTACAACTCATGCTTCAGCATCCTTTTTTGTAGCACGATATAAAATCCCGACCCGTGCAAAGAAATTACCAACGTGACAATGCACAGGACTTTTCTTTCGTTCTGTTGTTTATGTGATGTTTCAAAAGAGAAATAAGCGACATAAAAACTGACTTACAAAGCATAAAATAAGAGCTTAATCCAAAGAAAAGAGGATTTGAGCAATTCATCTCTTCCAAATGTAGTATGTAGCATAAACTCAAAGCTGACATTTGCAAATGAACTCCAAGTTTTTTGTTTTTTTATTTGCTGCAAAATAATATCATCTCCATTTTTTTATAATTTTAATTTGTAAGGGCTTAGTAGAAGAGAAGATTTATAATGTTTAATCATAATCTCTATTTATATTTTGAGCAAAACATACCAGAAAAGTATAAACACTGTAACTTGCAGGTCTCAAATTTATCCTAAACCAAATGCTGGGCCGTATTCAGAGAACCGTTCTCACGGCCAGCTCCATGCATATTTTTAGATACGTTTCAACTGCGTATGCATAGTAACTTATTTTCCGTAGTTATTGTAAACTATACGCACGTAAGTGCCTCATGGATGGACTTGTGAATCACACTTGGATACATATATCCGGATATGCATTGCAAAAAACCGCATGTGAAAATTTTAATAAAAATGGGCGGAGGAAGGCATTTCAATGAAGGTATATGGGCGCGACTAACATGAATCGCACGTACTGAGGACACATACGCACGCAACTGCTCACAGAAAGTTACAAGTGGGCTATGGACTTGTAAGTCACTGACAGGGGAGATTCATGGGTGTGAGGGGGTTTGGCCTGCACCGGCCGTGAGTATACTGTAATTGCGTACTTTTATTGAAATGGTTCTCTGAACATGGCCCGCTATGTGTAATATTACTGCCAGTGCAGACACCACCATCTCTGTTATGCTGGGCACAGACTATAAAACTATGGTGCCGATCAGCCAAAAATTGTCTTATCGGTCCGATAATTGCATAGTGTGGATATTGGCACTGAAGCTGAGAGGAAAGGGACAGTTATAAGCAATATGTCCTAATGCACGGATATAAAAACAATTTTTCAAAAACACTTCCAATCTTTTATCAAGCAGGGATCTTCCTTGCTTACCCGGCCAGTCTCCTGGTTCCAGGCCTACAGTATCTAAATTGATATGCCCATCTCCTAGCATATGAACAATCATTGCAGAGCAAACACCACTTTGGCTTGTGTTTGTCTTTGCCCTTGGCTTTGACTGTCTATGTGCGTTTAGGACTGCACCTCTTAGCATTTATCACAGTGGAAACAGCCTCTCAGCCTCTGTTTCTAGGAGCAGACACACTGTGCAATAGCATCAAATAAACCACAGATTATATAGACACCAGTCGCATCAGATAATAGATGTGGTTGGCGTCATTCGCATAAACGGGAGCCCTGTAGGACCAAATCTGTTTCCATGCATGATGCTAACCTAGCATATTCGACCATGGCTTACACAGACGCTTGCCACATTATGTGGTCAGCGTCATCCACAGAACCTATACTGGGAATGGGAGCCCTGTATTACCAAACCTGTTTCACTGAATAAAGCTGCCTCCCATATGAGGCAGCATTATTCATGGAAATAGAATTGGTCCTACAGGGCTCCCGTAGGAGCCCTGTATTCCCAATACAGTCTATGCTGGTAGGCAGCATCATTCCATAATAGCCTTGCAGAGGAAGGCAGAAGAGAGAGAAGACAGAAAGGGTAAGCATATTTTAAAATAAAAGGGGCACAAATGGAGGCTGGGTACAAAAGGGGTGCAAATGGAGGCTGGACCCAATAGGAGCACAAATGGAGGCTGGACACACAGAAGCAGTAGGAATGAAGGCTGGACACACAAAAGTGGCACAAATGAAGGCTGGATATGCAGAAGGTGCACAAATGGAGACTGTGCACATAGAAGGGCCAGAATTGGTCTGTAAAACTCCACTCCAAGACTTTGTAAATATTACGAAACACCGACCCGCTCTGAAAAGAATAGGGCCGGCGGGGTGATGCGTTATTGACATGCTTCTCCATGGAAACTGTAGTTTTCCATGGCAATGCATGGTTTCTAAATATGCCATACTTCATTTTCCTACGATAAAGGCCATTTTCATATGAAAACGGCTTTATCACAGTAAAATGATCTTTATAAACAGAGTCCTATGTGTGGTTTTTAAAGACCGTATGTAGTCAATCTATTTACCTAAGTGGTACGTAGACTCTGTAAATAAACTATTATGCATGTGTAGTAGGTTAATTTTTAAAACTCCGCACCTAAGAAGCCACATGCCTCAAAAATGTTTCATGCATTCACACATTGTTTTTCCCCCTAATCAATAAATTCCTATTCACCTAGTTCCATGTGTGACAATCTACTTATCAGCAATAATGGTCAATGCATTTTTCATTTGCTTGTATATGGAAATTATAATGGCTGATAATTATTCCAATGTGTTGAATGAATTATTCTATTCTATCTATCTATCTATCTATCTATCTATCTATCTATCTATCTATCTATCTATCTATCTATCTATCTATCTATTTCCAAAAAATGCAAAATCATGCACTTGGGACACAAAAACCCAAAGGCTCAATATATACTTAATGGCATTACATTAGAGTCTACAGAGGAGGAAAGGGATCTAGGAGTCATTATTTCCAGTGACTTGAAGGTAGCCAATCAATGTAATAAAGCAATGAGAAAGGCAAGTCAGATGCTTGGTTGCATAGGGAGAGGAATTAGTAGCAGAAAGAGAGAAGAAGTGATGCCCCTTTATAAATCATTGGTACAAGGCAGAAAATAAGAGGCAAAGAGACAGAGATAAGCACGGGGCAGCAGATGCTATAACCGGCGGGGCTGTGGTGGACTGCCGCTCTATTTACAGGGAGACTGGCCAATCAGGGGACAGAGATTGGACCAGCCTCCCTGACCTAACAACTATGCGTCCAGGCCGACGCACGGAAGGACGGGGATTGTGTTCTGGTTGCCCAGCAACCAGGACAGCGGGGATGCGACAGAGTAAACAGCGGGCGGACGGCACATGGCTAATTAGCATGCCGTCCGCCCATGTGACCAGACGCAGGACGCAAGCTGGGGAGGCCGCCGGGAGCGGCCTGTAACAGTACGGAGGACACATACGCACGCAACTGCTCACGGAAAGTTACAATTGGTCTATTGACTTGTAAGTCACTGACAGGGGAGATTCATGGGTGTGAGGGGGTTTGACCTGCACTGGCCGTGCATATACTGTAATTGCGTACTTTTAATGAAACGGTTCTCTGTATATGGCGCGCTATGTGTAATATTACTGCCAGTGCAGACACCACCATCTCTGTTATGCTGGGTACAGACTCAAAAACTATGGTGACGATCAGCCAAAAATTGTCTTATTGGTCCGATAATTGTATAGTGTGGATATTGGCACTGATGCTGAGAGGAAAGGGACAGTTATAAGCAATATGTCCTAATGCACCGATATAAAAACAATTTTTCAAAAACACTTCCAATCTTTTATCAAGCAGGGATCTTCCTTGCTTACCCGGCCAGTCTCCTGGTTCCAAGCCTACAGTATCTAAATTGATATGCCCATCTCCTAGCATATGAACAATCATTGCAGAGCAAACATCACTTTGGCTTGTGTTTGTCTTTGCCCTTGGCTTTGACTTTCTATGTGTGTTTAGGACTGCACCTCTTAGCATTTATCACAGTGGAAACAGCCTTTAACCCTCTGTTTCTAGGAGCAGACACACTGTGCAATAGCATCACATAAACAACGGATTATATAGACACCAGCCGCATCAGATAACAGATGTGGTTGGCGTCATTCTCATAAACGGGAGCCCTGTAGGGCCAAATCTGTTTCCATGCATGATGCTAACCTAACATATTCGACCATGTGTTTCATGGAAGCAATTTTGGTCCTACACGGCTCCTATAGGCCATGGCTTACACAGACGCTTGCCACATTATGCGGTCAGCGTCATCCACAGAACCTATACTGGGAATGGGAGCCCTGTATTACCAAACCTGTTTCACTGAATAAAGCTGCCTCCCATAGATAGGCAGCGTTATTCATGGAAATAGAATAGGTCCTAAAGACCAGAATTGGTCTGTAAAACTCCACTCCCAGACTTCTAAATATGCCATACTTCATTTTCCTACGATAAAGGTCGTTTTCACATGAAAACGGCTTTATCACAGTAAAATGATCTTTATAAATAGAGTCCTATGTGTGGTTTTTAAAGACCGTATGTAGTAAATCTATTTACCTAAGTGGTACGTAGACTGTGTAAATAAACTATTATGCATGTGTAGTAGGTTAATTTTTAAAATTCCGCACCTAAGAAGCCACGTCTCAAAAATGTTTCATGCATTCACACATTGTTTTTCCCCCTAATCAATAAATTCCTATTCACCTAGTTCCATGTGTGACAATCTACTTATCAGCAATAATGATCAATGCACTTTTCATTTGCTTGTATATGGAAATTATAATGGCTGATAATTATTCCAATGTGCTGAATGAATCTATCTATCTATCTATCTATCTATCTATCTATCTATCTATCTATCTATCTATCTATCAAAATTTGCCTAAGGTATCCAGAGACCTAGCACCAGCCTGGAGGGCAGGGTGACTTAAACGGGGTGGCCCTGCTGGGTATCCCATTTATGTCACCTTGGGAAGTGTTCTGTCTGCCCTTTAGAATAAGCCTTGTGTGTAAGGGCCCCTTTGTTTTTGGGGGCCCAAGGGTGAATGCCCTGGCCCTGATGTGTAGGCTAGCAATACAATACCTGATTTTTCCTCACTCCCTGTGCCTGCCGTAACAGCAGACGTTTTGCTGAGAGGATGCCATTACATGACCATTTTCTAGACCATTTCATATTCACCAGATTATCAGATGTATGTTCATTTCAAGATACTAATTTATATTTCAAAGTGGGGAGATAGATGATGTTTGTTTATTTGGGTGAGTGAATCTGTTTTTTTTAACATTAAATGTAATGAAACTGTTATATATGTATATATATATTTCCCAGTAACCCTTTTCAGTTGTATATTACAAACAATTACATGCAAAATTAACACCCAATTCCTTTCTTTCTTTTTGTTAAGCCCCATGTGACACATGGGAAAGTGTAGGTAATGTTAATAGCCAAACAAATTTTGTCAGATAAATACCCTATAACAGGGGTGGCCAGACTTTCGGACTTAGGGATCTACTCTAAATTTTAAAAATCTTTTGAGATCTACCATAGTTTAAAATAATCTTAATACAATACTTTTTAGGGGGCTATGAACCAATGAACATAAAACAAAGTAAACATTAATTTTAGCCTAATTAAAGGGTGTTTTGCACATAAAGTTATTGACAATGTGAAGCTGATGCATGAGGCTGCATGTCTTTTCTTACCTTGCTGAACAATGGTTCCAAGTTAGTTAGGCACATATGAAGGCAGTATTTTAAATGTTCATCAGTCATACGGCTTCTGTATCTTGATCAGGGTTGCCGACTCTCCCGGAATGTCCGGGAGACTCCCGAAATTCGGGCAGTACTCCCGGTATCCCGGGAGAGCCAGCAAATCTCCTGCAAGTGACTTGAGGCCCGTGGTTTCACTGAAACCACGGCCTCAAGTCCTGCCCCCCTGCCTAGCAACACTAGTGTACGTTCGCGTAGTCTGTACGCCCGTTAGCGGACGTATTCTGTTACGTTAGGAAAAGTTAAGGTAGGGTTTGGGTCGCGTAATTTGAGAAAATACGTCCGTGCAAGGGGTGTGCCGTGGGGAGTGTATTGACCTTACGTGTACGAAAATACGCACCGCTAAAATACGTACGCACACACGTTGTTCTGGATCTACCCCAAAGTTATTGACAATGTGAAGCTGATGCATGAGGCTGCATGTCTTTTCTTACCTTGCTGAACGATGGTTCCAAGTTAGTTAGGCACATATGAAGGCAGTATTTTAAATGTTCATCAGTCATAAGGCTTCTGTATCTTGATTTAGTTATTTTCATTTGTGAAAAAGCAGATTCACAAAGGTAGGTTGACCCAAAAAATGCTGTCAACTGAAGAGCAATATCAGAAGCTCTTGCTTTCAGAGGGATATCAGATTGCAGCTTTAATATTTCTTCCTCTACATGTGATGTATTCAGATTGAACATAGAAGAGTTATTACCAGAAATTTCAGCAATGGCAACACCAGCAAATGGAAATTACATGAAGGCTAGGATAGGCTCAAGTTGCTTAATGTCCTGAAATCGCTTCTCTAGTTCTTCCCAAAAATTTTGGTTTTAAGCACAGAATGTATGATATGTGCTGCTGCTCTCAGGACTCTCTACACAGAATGTATCATATGTGCTGCTGCTCTCAGGACTCTCTTCACAGAATGTATCATATGTGCTGCTGCTCTCAGGACTCTCTTCACAGAATGTCTCAAAACTAGGGAAGTTCCCCAATATTCCCTTTGAAAGCTGTGACTTTAAAAACTGCAATTTTGATTTAAAAGCATTTATTGAACTAATTAATTGGATATTATTTTTTTCCTTGCCTTGAATAAATGCCTTGCAGTGACTGGTTAAATCGGTTATAAAAGCTAGCTGTAGCAACCATAATGAATTAGGCAGCTGAGATGGACTTTCTCCAAGTGATTCCAATAACTCCATTATTTCAGCCAGCAAGGACTGGAATCATCAAAGAACTGCCCCAGACTAAGCCATCTGACATCATTATACAACAACAGGTCTTCATATTCAGCCTCACTCTCCTCCAGTAGAGTACGAAAAAGTCGTCTTCGTAAACTCTTTGCACAAATTGAGTTTACGATTTTCATCGCAATGTCCATAATATCAGCCATGTTTCAAACTTTAGCACACGGTGCATTCTGATGCATAACGCAATTGATTCTTGTAAAATCAGGAAAATCCTCATTTTTTTTTACACAGAGCAAGAAACCCATTATTCTTGCCAACCACGGCTGGTGCCCCATCAGTAGCGATGCACACTAGTTTGCTAAGAGGAAGACTAGTTTCCTTGGCAAAACTCACAAAGCCTTGGTAAATGTCTTCACCTCTAGTTTTTCCCTTCATAGGGATGACAGTTAAAAACTCCTCCATACAATTCATATCAGGAAAAAACATTCCTATAAACAAAATTAATTGAAAAGTATTGACTATATCAGTGGATTCATCAAACTTCAAGGAAAAGTAACAACAGTTACAGATTTTTGTTCTCAACTGGTTCTGCAAGTCATTGCCAATTCCCTCTACTCGTCTCACTGTAGTTTGGCGAGATAGTGGCATATCTCTAATTGCTTTCAAGATGTCATCTTTATTTTTAAATGTTTCAAATAAAACACTTCCAGCATCAAGGAAAGCTTCCTTCAACATTTCACTATCCTGGAAAGCTTCCTTCAACATTTCACTATCCTGGAAAGCTTCCTTCAACATTTCACTATCCTGGAAAGCTTCCTTCAACATTTCACTATCCTGGAAAGCATTTTGAAGCGATAGGGGCAGTTTTCTGTTGAAAACTGCTCCTATCACTCCAAAATGAACTCTATAAATAGAGCCCAGTGTATGATATGTGCTGCTGCTCTCAGGACTCTCTTCATAGAATGTATCATATGTGCTACTGCTCTCAAGACTCTCTACACAGAATGTATCATATGTGCTGCTGCTCTCAGGACTCTCTTCACAGAATGTATCATATGTGCTGATGCTCTCAGGACTCTCTTCATAGAATATATCATATGTGCTGCTCCTCTCAGGACTCTCTACACAGAATGTATCATATGTGCTGCTGCTCTCAGGACTCTATTCATAGAATGTATCATATGTGCTGCTGCTCTCAGGACTCTCTACACAGAATGTATGATATGTGCTGCTGCTCTCAGGTCTCTCTTCATAGAATGTATGATATGTGCTGCTGCTCTCAGGACTCTCTTTACAGAATGTGTCATATGTGCTGCTGCTCTCAGGACTCTCTTCTACCACTTTCTCAAAACTAGGGAAGTTCCTCAAAATTTAGATTTCAAAGCATTTATTGAACTATTTAATTGGATAATAT
>WWET01001845.1:256552-282266 GCA_011038615.1 Limnodynastes dumerilii | reverse complement strand
TCCAGCATTTCCTGCCAATGACTCCAGCACCAGCTCCCTACCTTAGTGTCTGACTCGTGCAAGCTGAAAATGGCAGCGGATCGAAGTCTTGATTGGTGCACAATGCCCCCGCCCACTTACGAGAGTAACCTACCCCCTATGTTATAACTGTCATTGGTCAGAAGTCTAAGCGGACGGGAAACCAATCAGGCCCTGGGATGTGAGCACAAAATCTACAATCCATCTGCATGGAATGGACGTCGTTATCTGAGTCCTGGATCAAGTCCGCTGATTATAAATGAATAATAAAGCAAATGACTACAAAACTGCTTCCAGATAGGGTGTTTTATGTGATGTCCTTTTATTGTTTGATTGCTAAATGTAGATGACTTTGCTGCCGTTCTATTCACGTTCATTGTTCTTCTAACCTGCAGGTGGCTCTGACGGCTTCGTCAATATTTGGGATCCTTTCAACAAGAAGCGGCTGTGCCAGTTCCACCGCTACCCAACCAGCATTGCATCCCTGGCCTTCAGCAATGACGGCAGCACTCTGGCAATCGCTGCCTCTTACATGTATGAAATGGATGACATTGAACACCCCGAAGATGCTATCTTCATACGGCAAGTGACAGACGCCGAGACAAAGCCCAAGTGATGTGGCTTCACCTGCCTCCCTCCCCCCAGCACCAACATTTATTAATTTTCCTTTGCCTCATGAATAGCGTTATTGATGGTAAGGGGAGATAACTATGGCTGACTGTAGGGCTGGGGGAGATTTTATCGCATCCACCCAAGCTTTCAATATCCGTCAGTTGATAGACGTCTGACAGATAAAATTATGCTCAGTTGTTTTATACAGAAGCGTGTCGACCTCCTCTGCATTTCTTGCCCTTCATTATTTCACCTGGAGGACGTTGCGATGTTGACTTTCTTTCCATTGACTGGTTATTGGTTACGCTGTTTGTCGCTCATTTTTTTTGTTTTATTTTTTGTGTGTTTTATATGTACAGTTTATATTACATTCCCGGTCTTTTAGGGCTGTGCTTTGTGTGCTTTGTAAATATTCTCCTCTCTGACACAAACACACATTATAATAAACTTTACACTCAACTGTTTGTAATGTTCACGTTAAATGTTTGTATTCGGTTTTACTAAGTAAAGCAATAGTATTACTATTCTGAGCGGTCATTTATTCAATCGATGTCTTACCTGGCTGTCCACACACCCAGCCATGTGAAAATACTATGGACCTGATCCAGACTTGAAGCAGCTTCAAATTAAGAGGAAAGTTACTCCTGGGCTAAACCATGGTGATTGCAGGGGAGTCATATTTATTACATTTTTTGCATGCAGGAATATATCTTTACTGCACACAGATACTGATCAGTGTTACTATTACACTGTTTATCACCTCTCATCTCTAATACTATTATATTATTATTATTATATTACCACAGATACTGACCAGCGTTACTATCACACTGTTATTTAGACTTGGGATAGGAAACATCAGACCAGCGGATGTATTGCATATATGTCCGGTGTTTACCGATATTTGATACCTCGCAAGCGTAGTATCTTTTTTACGTAATCTACGTATCTTTTCGTTAGGTAGATTGCGTATCTGCGGTCTTAAAGATAAGATGTTCCACGATCCACTACAGACACCTGCAGCTCCTCCCTTATAGGTCTCTGTCCTGATTGGCTCTAAAAAAGGTTAAAAAGACACATTTCTTTAGTCTACTTTTTTTATGTTGATGGAATATTGCTCTGCACATGCTTTATAACAACCTCTTTATTATGGAAGCTGGATAAAGTCTGGGAATAAGAATGTTATCTGTATCCTAAATGGTTAGACGTATAGAAAGGAATTTCAGAGAGGCGTGTAGTGAAAATGAATTTGCTCCACCGGTATCTGTCGCTCGTGCTGTGAGACGGCATTTTCACGTTTCTTATCGCATCTTTGCAGCAGTTGAAGTTGTGTTACTCTGAAAGTCCGTCCACTACAAATTCTCTGTTCGCCCCAAACCACGAAGTTCTTTCCTCTGATGACCTGCCCTGGGTCACGCTCCGGCGTCTGTTTCCATTTGCTGTACGTCCTCTGACAATGAAAAGCTTGGAATGTAATCACTGTGGAGGGCGGTGTTTCTGGCTGGTTATTGCTGTCCTATTCATAGAACACCTTAGACGGCTCTTTTTTGTTGTGTGTTGGTGAAGCAGAAATGGGGCATAGATGAGTGATTGAAACATTGGAACTTGAAACGCCAGGTGACACGTCCCATATTGGACACTGTCTAGTCGGATGAAACATGTAGGTCATCTTGTGGCATTTCCAGTGAATAGCTTTGATGATCTTATTTGTGTGTCGGTTTTCCGGGCCTGTTAGGGACCTGTGCAAGACTTGTACAATGTATGAAGGTGCGAAGCTGCCACAGAAGATATTACAGTTAATGATCTAACTCATCTCTAATAAACCAGCTGCAGAATGACAACTTTATAATGGAGCAATGCAGGAAACTGCTAAATAGGAACTAAAGAACAGACTGTGCTTCTCGGATAGATATACGAGGGTGGGTTAATAAGTACCTGTGTTAGAAGACAGGAGGTGTTGCTGAGGAAAGTTGCTATTGCTATCGTGTACTACCATCTTTCAAGCAACGTCACTGCAAATTTCAGATTGATTCATAGGTTAGTTTTGACTTGACAGCCAAAATTATCGGCCCGATGGGTGCCGCGATTGCTCACGGTAGACAACAAGCGGATTCGGCTGACAACTTCAAAGCAGTGTTTGGATCTCTTTAAGCGAAATCCGCAGGGATTTTTGCGTCGAGTCGTCACCATTGATGAAACCTGGATCCATTACTACACGCCAGAGACCAAGCGACAATCAAAACAATGGGTTTTTCCAGGTGAATCTGCTCTGAAGAAGGCAAAGACGTTTCCATCAGCCGGAACGGTCATGGCTACGATTTTTTGGGAATGGAAGGGTATAATTCTCATCGGCTTTTTAGAAAAAGGAAGCACGATCATGGGAAGGTACTACGGGGAATTATTGGACCGATTTTATGAGAAATTGAGAGAGAGAAGGCCCCATTTGGCAAAGAAAAAAGTGCTGTTCCACCACAACAACGCACCAGCTCACTCATCCGGAATTGTTGCGGCCCAATTGCATGAATTGCGCTATAAATTGTTGCTGTACTCGCCCGACTTGGCTCCCTGCGACTTCTTTCTGTTCCCTAACCTGAAAACGTGGCTCACAGGAAAAAAATTCAGCTCAAACGTCGAGACAGAAGCTTATTTCAAAGAGTTTGACAAATCGTATTTTAAGGGTTTGATATCTTTAAGGGTTTAAAGAAATGGCCGGGACGTTGGGAAAAGTGTATTGCGGGGAAAGGAGATTACGTCTTCATTCTTAACACAGGTACTTATTGATCTACCCTCGTATATGGAAGAGCTGCCGGGACAGAATATGACCTGGTCCAGCTCTCCATACCAAACAATACATAGCACTGTGCAGGTTTAGGTCACAATATAGCTATAATGTAAACCAAACCTCCTATTTATGTATGTATTACCGCCACTGGGTCCCACGCCCTGTGTCCCCCCAACTTCAGCCACAGCTTTGTATGAAGCTGCCAGGGAGTAGTAGTAGTGTTGGGGCTAGTTATGGATAGCTTCTGCCAACCTGCACCATTATTTATTTATCATTTGGAAAAAGTAAGGTGTGTTGGGAACTTCTAAAGGGTATATGGAACCTAATATTAAAGTGCGTAATGAAACGTACAATCTTATTTTCTTACCAAACCTTAAAAAACACAAATAAACAACAAAAAACGTGTCAGTGCAAATAATCTAATAAATCTACACAAATACAGAATAAAAGCATATGAGATATCAATGGGGATTTCTGAATAAGGTAATGAAAGCAGAGACCAATAGTGATACCCAAGTATTTCTCCGTCCAGGGGATCAAAACGTCCAATCCTCCCGATGGATGAAATAGTCTCTCCCAAATCCTACGATATCCTGGATTCACTCCTGAAAGTGGAGGTCGAGTCAGGGAAACACCAGAACGGGTTTTTCATATTCTTCAAAATATTCCATCTATTTGAGCAGTTCGGGTGAGTGCGAAAGCTCCCTTAGCATTTAAGCTGCTGTTGCCTCCGTTTTTATTACACGTAGACCTAAGAAAGATGAAATGGATAAATCAATGAAAATGTAATACAGCCGCATGGTGAGGCAATGGAGGTCCCAAGAAACAGTCTCTCAGAGTGGTGTTAGAAGAAAACAAGGTGCTGATCCACCGGATGTGCTCTTCACCCGATGCGTTTCGAATACAAGGTTTTTTCTTAAGGCTAGAAAGCTTTATTTATAAACCGTGCACATTGCCAGCTGAGGAGGTTTTCCCCTGGTCCCTGCCTTAGCTAAGGGCAGCCTTGTTTGTATGTGCTGACACATGTTTGATATGGGGTTTCGTTCCTTGTATCCATCAGGAAATTGGTTGTTAATTTGACCAGATAACAGGGACCGGATTTTGTGCCACTTCGCTCTGTGCACGGCGATAATTGCAGTAACCTGTGAATGGCTTCCGGAGTGACCTGGGGCAAGTTCCCCTCCCCCACAGTCCAGACCCTACAAGATATCCAGGAGGTGATTATGGAAATGTCTATTTCTACTCCATTACCCCACCGCCATCTCTCGAGCGGCTTAGCTGCGCAGCAATGCATGTTTCACCCTTTGCCCTTTCGACCCTAAGTAGCGATAACCATCTGAAGGACATCAGAGAATCAGAGGCAACATCGGAAGTACCAATAAAGGTGAGGATATGGCCAGGTAATTACCTCATGAGCATGGACCGTGGCCATGAGCCCTCAGACAAGCTGCCATTGTCCTGAGGACCTCTGTACGGGGTAACAGAGAAAATGTCAGGGAATTGTATTTGGTCAGGTTAGAGGATCACGTTACGTGGAAACATTTTGTGGCTGCTGATCTGGAGCAGCTCTGTCTGACGATCTGAAGAGCTCCTTTGTAGGGACTTAAAGACTCGCTGACAAGAAGCCATGGGGGGAGGGGAACGCCAACAAGATTTTGGATTTTCTACATTTCTGACATAACTGCATTATAAGTTTGTGTTATTGCTGCAACAATTACAGCACCAGGTTATGTTGAATTTATACAGTCTCTTTGTTAATGGTCCTGGATATCTTTATTTAATGGGGTCATTTAATTAGCGCCACACATTAGTGATATTTCCCATGCACCCCTTTGGGTAAGGAAAGTTATGTGACTAGATGCTAAATGGCGATGGACAGCGCCATCAAGTGGTCAAGCGTTGGTCAGAGCGCATGTTGAGTGTTATGACCTTTTTTTTTCGCCAGTGAACGCATGCGCAGTAGTTCTAACCTATTCTGTTGAATGGAGCATGGTGCAAACTTTGATGGCTATACACAACTATTTCTGACAATATAGGACTTAGCCTAGGAGAGATCACCCTCCATAACCCATTCCTGTTCATTAGATTCACCCTCTAGGTAAAATAGGAATAACACACAGTAAATTGAATTTGTTTTTCTTAAACTGGGACTTATTTGCGTTCTTGGGTTTCCCATGGATGTCTTGCAATGTCCGTAGTGACCAGGTCTTGTGATTTTACATTGTCCATAGCAACCAATCAGATTGCTGCTGTTATTCGCTTAGCACATTCTTTTTCCAAGCTCTTTTTGATAAATCTCTTAAGTGTTGAAACACTTACATAAGACATCACAAGAACATAGAGTAATATAATGTGACCAAGTAACACCTCTAATGTGTTTATAAATTCCTCATTTAATTGATGGCCATGGATACCTTGGGAAAATAGTGAGTCACGTTTCCAAAGCACTGCACACACTTGTTCATGTAATAAATGTCAGATTTAATCAGTGACCATGTATATGAAGTTCCATAGACTAATAATGGCCATACACTAGATATCACAATAGATACATATCACTTTCCACAGGAGGTGTTTTAGAATTGCGATGGTTTTCCCCTAGGGCATCATGCATCTCTTCTACTTGGACCAGTCATCCTGGCTAAAGAGGGAGGAGCTGCAGAGATTGTCAGGAGGCCTTTGTAGCTGATTCATTTTCTGACTGGTCAGTAGTGTGTGGCATCTCCACCTCCAGAATGCAGAGCTGTCATTACTTTATTATTGCTTCACGAGCTGATCATTATGAAGTCAGACAAATGGGAAAACTCCAACAATTGAAAGTGGCCACACACTAATCAATATCTGGAGCCGATAGCAGTTTGGAAAGTCAAACCATAAAATCATTGGACTCTAGCATTTGTGGCCTGATTAGTGGGGTTTTTAGAAGTCCATTTTGCCCACACACAGCGCAATAATTGGTCCACACACCAGGTAATTGGATGATTGGACCAATAATCTGCTACTTTATGGCCATTTTAAGATTTTAAAACAACCCTTCATTGAGGCTTTCACTACTTGGTTAAGATAGCTACAGGGCTTATTCCTCACTGTTAAAGACCATTATCTGCTGTATGTCATAGACGTGTCTGACATATAGGTCAGTATAGGGGTTAACAATACAATGGCATAGAGCCACAGACTGACAGCTGTACTCTCATGCTGATTTATGAGACTGCCATAACCTTTGCCGTCCAGCTCCATCCTCCTGACCACTGGAACACACTCTTCATTGAACAAGCTCGATATTCATAATAATAATAATGATGATAAAAAAAGTGCTTGCTTTTTCCTTTTTCCCTTCTTGTGGCCCTTAGCTTAATTTGGCTCATTATGCTGTCTGAGGAGCTCTTTATAATCCCACTCTCCTGCAGAGATGCCTTTTACATGTCAGCTCCTTTTAGTCCCTCTCCGGCTGCAGTCTCCGATCAGACGAGAAAAAGGAATTATTCCATTAAAGAGGAACAATTTTTGTAATGCGTCTTAGAGTGTTCTGCAGAAGTGTACCAAGTTTCCCTCAATCTCCACAGTATTATTCACTCATTTAGTTAAATGATGTTTCTAATTCCTGTGTAATTACCTGTAATGAGGGCCTCTTTCTCTGCTGATGAGATTTTAGCTTAATATGAGATGGCGTTTTCCTTCTTTCTTTCGTTTTTTTTTTAAGGGGATAATTACCTTTTCAGAAGAAAAGCGGAGTTTGTTGTCCAGAGGCTAGAAATTATTATTTTATTTTCTTCCAGCCTGGCTGCCAGTAAATTAGGAAATTAGGTTTTAGAAGTGCATTAGTGCTATTTCTAAATGGCTCGCAGACGGGGGCATTTTAGTGAAGTCCACCCCTGCCCCCGTGCTCTGTGCTTCTTACTGTTTTGTGCCTGTAATTTGGGGCAGGGGAGTGAGTGACACATAGTGTCCCCAAAAATGGCTGAATCATTGCTGCGGAGATCAACTAGTTGTCTAATACTTCAGTGATTAGTCTTTATTAAGGCGTTGTATAGTGAATTATATTTTAAGAATACTAAGCAAACTAACCTGTCAGTTTTCCTCTTCAATACAATAACACATTAATATCAATCATTTTTTTTAAATGTAGGAACCAGTAGGAAAATGTTTTAATTTTAATGTAGGAAAATGTAGGAGCTAGTTTTATTTATATATAATATATACAGATAGGAACTTATTCAGAGTGAGGGCAAAATAGGTGCAAGTGTACAGCTGGGATAAACCATGGTGCAATGTTAGGGGTGATCATTCATTTGAAGTTTTTTGCATGCAGGGAAAATCCTTTACTTTTGCACATCTCACACACTGCATCGCTTTGTGTTTCATCTGCAAAACAGTGTTGAGCTAAGAAAGTGCACCTCTCAAATCTAATTCTGCTTTCACAATATAAAATTACCTCCCTTTGCAGTTCAACAGGTCTAAACTTGCACCTAAAATATAGTGTAATTGCAACTATGAATTAGTGAGAGAGAGATAGATAGATAGATAGATAGATAGATAGATAGATAGATAGATAGATAGATAGATAGATAGATAGATAGATAGATGATAGATAATATAGATAGAGATAAAGAGATAGAAATATAGATATAGATAGATTCACTCCCTGTCCCCCACTGGAGCAGCGCAGGTAAGTGTCTTTATACCCTTCCTTCACACAGGGCGCGGGGTACACTAGACACTTTCCACTATACACCCTCCCCTAGGAGGTAGGAGATTATTAGAGACAGGGCGCGGGGTACACTAGACACTTTCCACTATACACCCTCCCCTAGGAGGTAGGAGATTATTAGAGGCATCTCCACAACATACCCCTTAAGGACTCCCATAGGAGACCATAGCAGCCCAACTCGCACATTTTCTTGCGCGCAGTTATTCACTCCCTGTCCCCCACTGGAGCAGCGCAGGTAAGTGTCTTTATACCCTTCCTTCACTACAAACAGAAATATAGATAGAGCTATAGAGATAGATATTTATATTACAGGAGGAGATATATTTTACAGCAGGAGGTAATACTACTGTGAAATATATCTATGTGTCACATTCGGCGGCAGACGCCGCCGCACTTACCCGACGAGAGGCCATCTGGCGGCTGCTCTCCCGGTCCATCCACGCTTTCCTTTAAGACACTGCACACGGTAGCTGCAGTCTCTTGCTTCCTGGCTCCTCCGACAGTACGATCCTCGCGCCGGGCTCTGTCGTCCTCATGGGTCCTGGGAGCCGCCATTTTAAAAAGGATCACATGGGCGCTATCTTCCAACTGGAGTTCAGACCAAGGGATCACATGAGGAGGGTGGCCAATCCTGAGCCAGGGCTGGTTTTTTTTAAATCCCAGGCACTGATCTCTTAGTGTCAGAACAACTTTGTCACAAAGGTGCCTGGTTTCTTGTGGAATCGTCCAGTCTGCTGTTACATTTCCAGTCCAGCCTTCCAGCTGATTCTATTCCAGTTTTCCAGCCCAGCTGCATCTAGTCCAGCTATGCCCAGTCCAGCTGCATCCAGTCCAGCTGAATCCAGTCCAGCTGAATCAAGTCCAGCCGAATCCAGTCCAGCTGAACCAGCTATATTCAAGCCATCCCAGTCCAGTCCGTGGGTTCTAGCCTGGTCCGGTCTGTCCATTCTCTCCAGCTTTGCCTGCCGCAGCATTGCACCCAGCTCAACTCTCCAGTACCGGAAAGCTGTCCTGACCTGCGCAAGCTCTTATACGCAAACACTATCTGAGACCTCCCAGTTTCCTCTACGACACTCCGTGTCCACCATCCCACCAACCAGTGACCGATTCATAGTCTTCGAAGGCCGCGATAGTTTGTTCTGGCCAAATGAACCAGGGGGCATCCCCTGAATATAACATCTCAGAGAGAATCCAGATGCAGGAGACGGCCATGTCTCAAGTTGTGTCCTGTCTACAACAGATGACTAATCAAATGGGAGCTTTCCAACAAACCATGATGGCCCATGGTCAGTCATCAGCTCCAACGTCCGCTTCGACTTCCAGCGGAATCTGAATTCCTCTGTCCACTCCGGCCAAGTTTGATGGAGATCCTGCCCATTGCCGTGGTTCCCTAAATTAGTGCAAAATACTCTTTGAGCTTTAACCGGATAACTAGGGCAAAAATCGCCTATATCATTTTCCTCCTGTCTGGCAAAGCCCTGTCATGGTTTTCACCCCTGTTGGAGAAATCTAGCCCGATCCTGTCTTCCCTGGTTGACTTTCTAAAAACCTTTTAGACCATCTTCGATGAACCAGGATGCACATCTTCCGCTGCTTTGGATATTCTCCACCTCCGTCGGAGGGATTTATCTGTTGGGGATTACACCATACAATTTCGCTCCCTGTCTTCTGAACTCACATGGAACGAAGAGGACTTAATGTCAATATACCAGGAGGGATTCTCTGATCGAATTAAGGACGGGTTATTGTCTTGTATCACACTCACGACTCTTGACTCCCTGATCTCCACCTGTGTACGAATAGACATTCGGCAACAGGAGCGTTGATCTGAGCGGAAGAGAATGACCAACCCAAGAATGGCTGTTCCTCCTCGTCCCAGATCTCCCGTTCTTTCAACTGAGGAACCCATGCAACTTGGCAGATCTGGCCTTACCCCTCAAGAGAGACAGCGCAGAATTAAGGACAACTTTTGTTTTTATTGTGGTGAACCTGGACATACTCGTTTGCAGTGCTCCAAGCGCCCGGGAAACGCCCGCTCCTGATTGATTCCGAGGAGGTCAACCCAGGAGTTCCTATTCGCCCCTCAAACCATTGGGACTGTCTAATTCCCTTTTCTGTATCTTTGAGCGATTCAAATTCCTTGCTCTTTTGGAGTCTGGAGCTGACGAGAACTTTATCACCGCTCGAGTAGTAAGAGGAACTCCAAATTCCTACCGAACCTCTTTCTGCTCCTACATATCTCACCACGGTACATGGTACCCGTATACCTGGGGTATCTATATCTCATCGGACCCTGCCACTCACTCTCCATGTCAGGGCTCTTCATTCAGAATCCATACAACTACTGATGCTTGCTGAGGCTACCTCCTCTCTCATTCTTGGTTTACCCTGGCTCCAAGCTCACAATCCTCATGTAGATTGGGTTATATCTCAAATACTCAGTTGGGGTTCCGCTTGTTTCCAGGGCTGTCTGTCTAAAGTGGTTCCCCAGTGGCAAGTGAAGCACTCTGAGGACATCAAGCTTCCTAGTCTGTATCAAGACTTCGCTGACATCTTCTGTTCTAAAGCTGCCCACAAGTTGCCTCCTCATCGCCCCTGGGACTGTCCGATTGATTTAATTCCTGGTTCCACTCCTCCTCATGGTCGGACCTATCCTCTTTCAATCCCAGAGACCAAAGCCATGACTGATTATATCTCTGAGAACCTTCAATGTGGGTTCATACACCCTTCTACTTCTCCTGCTGGTGCCGGATTTTTCTTCGTTAAAAAGAAGGATGGAGGTCTACGCCTTTGTATAGACTACTGAGGCCTCAACAATATAACTATTAAAAATCGGTATCCTTTACCTCTCATTTTGGAAATGTTCGACAGGATTCGGTTTGCTCAAATATTTACTAAGTTAGATCTTCAAGGGGCATACAATCTCATCAGGATCTGTTCCAGGAATGAAAGGAAGACTGCGTCTAACACCCGGGGCGGGAACTACGAGTATCTTGTAATGCCCTTTGGACTAAGCAATGCCCGAGCTGTCTTCCAAAGCTTCGTAAATTAAATTTTCAGAGACCTCCTTAATCAGTCAATCGTGGTATACTTGGATGACATACTCATCTTCTCTTGAACTCTAGAGGAACATCGTGCCCAAGTTAGGGAGGTTCTGTCTCGCCTTCATCAACATCATCTATACGGAAAAGCCTTTCTCCACCTCAAAGAAGCCTTCTCCATGGCTCCTATCCTTCGTCAACCCAATCTTTCTTTGCCATTCCTAGTAGAGGTGGACGCTTCTTCTGAAGGAGTTGGGGCCATATTATCGCAGACCGCCCGTTGTCTCAACCTTCGCTAAGCCCGGTGGCAGTTCAGACCTGGAATCAAGAACCGCAAAGCAGATGCTCTGTCATGATCCTTTTCAGCCGAGGATTCTGAAGAAGAAAAGGCCCAACTAATCAAGAATTCCATCCAAGTGGCGGCTTCGCAACTTGTCAAGCCTCCCAGCCTTATAAGACTTTTGTTCCTCATTTCCTGAGTCCCTCCATCTAAAGGTCTTATTATGAGCTCGCGCTTCGAAATTCTCGGGACATGCAGGAATTAAAAGGACTCTAGCTCTTCTCAGTCACTCTTACTGGTGGCCAACCCTCCATCAGGATACCATCGAATTCGTTGCTGCCTGTTCTATCTGTGCCCAACATAAAGTTCCCCGCAGGCCACCTCTTTGCCATCTTCAGCCTCTCTTTATTCCGAGGACTCCATGGTCCCATCTGTACATGGACTTTGTGACTGACCTTCCACTCTGCGACAAGTATAATACCATCTGGGTCGTAGTGGACAGGTTTTCTAAAATGGCTCACTTTATCCCACTCTGGGGCCTCCCTTCTGCTCCAGTCCTAGCCAAACTCTTTGTCCAGCATATTTTCCGGTTGCATGGCTGTCCTGAAGAGATAATCTCTGACCGTGGAGTCCAGTTTACAGAAAGGTTCTGGAGAGCTTTGTGTACCAGTCTCGGAGTAAAACTGAGGTTCTCATTGGACCAATGGGCAAACAAAGAGGGTCAATCAAGACCTAGAGACGTTCATCCACCTTTATGTTTTATCTTCTCAGGACAACTGGGTCGACCTACTGCCATGGGCAGAATTTGCTCATAACTTTCATGACCATGAGTCGCTGGATACATAGAAATTCAAGGTGGTGTTTCAGATAAGCCCGGTAGTGTTTGGTCAACACTCCAAAGTTCCTCCATTTTCTGCTCTCCCTGCATTCCAAGTTCCTGCCTCCGACGTTCTTCTCGAAAATTTTTTGAATCCTGGAAAAAGGTCAGGACGTCCTTGTTAAAGGTATCTCAGTGATATAAAATCCAAGCTGACCGTAAAAGGCGTGCGGTTCCTCTGTTATGTCCTGGAGATAGAGTTTGGCTATAGTCCAAGAATCTTCGCCTCAGAGTCCCCTCGATGAAATTTGCACCAAATTCATCGGTCCTTTCAAAATTGCAAAAGTCATCAATCCATCAGGTTGATCTCCCACCGTACCTTCGAGTGCCTAGAGTCTTCCACATTCCTCTTTTTATACCTCTGGTCATCAACAGGTGATGACTACTTTCTCCTACTAAATAACCTTCCAAGGCTGTTGGAGCTACAGAGGATATATGTGAGATCAAGGAGATCGTGGATGCTTGTATTTGTCATGGTCACCTCCAGTATCTTGTTGATTGGAAGGGTTTCGGCTCAGAAGAGTGTGCTTGGATCCGCGCATCTGATGTTAAGGCACCAAGGCTTGTCCGGAGATTCTTAGCATAACATCCATCCAAGGCTCAGCTTAGGTGTCCAGAGGCCACCTCTATGGGAGGGGGTGATGTCACATTCGGCGCCAGACGCCGCCGCACTTACCCAACCAGAGGCCATCTGGTGGCTGCTCTCCCGGTCCGTCCCCGCTTTCCTTCAAGACACTGCACACGGTAGCTGCAGTCTCTTGCTTCCTGGCTCCTCCAGCAGTATAATACTCGCATCGGGCTCCGGCGTCCTCATGGGTGCTGGGCGCCGCCATCTTGGAAAGGATCACATGGGCGCTATCACCCAACTGGAGTTCAGACCAAGGGATCACATGAGGAGGGTGGCCAATCCTGAGACAGGACGGGCTATTTAAATCCCAGGCACTGATCTCTTAGTGCCAGAACAACTTTGTCACAAAGGTGCCTGGTTTTTTGTGGAATCATCCAGACTGCTGTTACTTTTCCAGTCCAGCCTTCAAGCTAATTCCAGTTCAGCCTTCCAGCTGACTCCAGTCCAGCTGCATCCAGTCCAGCTGAATCCAGTCCAGCTGAATCCAGTCCAGTTGCATCCAGCCCAGCTGCATCCAGTCCAGCTGAACCAGCTATATTCAAGCCATACCAGTCCAGTCCGTGGGTTCTAGCCTGGTCTGGTCTGTCCATTCTCTCCAGCTTTGCCTGCTGCAGCATTGCACCCAGCTCCACACTCCGGTACCGGAAAGCTGTCCTGACCTGCGCAAACACTATCTGAGACCTCCCAGTTTCCTCTACGACACTTCGTGTCCACCATCCCACCAACCCGTGACCGATTCATAGTCTTCCAAGGCCGTGATACTATGTATATATTTCTATCTATCTCATATCTTTTTATCTATCTATCTATCTATCTATCTATCTATCTATCTATCTATCTATCCTCTACAGCCTAACCCTAACCCTCCATGCCCCAAAGCCTAACCCTAATCCTCCATATCCCACAGTCTAACCCTAACCCTACATGCCCCACAGTCTAACCCTAACCCTCCATATCCCACAGTCTAACCCTAACCCTACATGCCCCACAGTCTAACCCTAATCCTTCATGCCCCACAGCCTAACCCTAACCCTATCCCTCCTTATCCTACAGCCTAATCCTAACCCTCCATGCCCCACAGCCTAACCCTAACCCTCCATGCCCTGCAGCCTAACCCTAACCCTCCAACTCCTGTAGCCTAACCCTCCATACCCTAACCTTAATCCAGCGCAGTGTAACTCATTAGGTGCCGCAGCCTGTAGCTGTTGTAAACAGGTGAGTAGGTTCTCTTTATAAATAGCAATTTTCTCTATTTAGTTGGTTTCGCACAATGATATAACCCATAGAGCTGGCAGCAGGGGCGGCCAGACCGGTAACCGGTCCATCAAAAATATTGGGGTAGATCCTGAACTATGTCCGCTAGAGTGTTTACGCTGCCACTGATGTAAAAACGCGTTTCTGTATGTACTGCGCATGTGCGCAGCTGATGTTACGCCACGTAACTCTGAACATACCTACCAGCCTCGTATCAACAGCGTAAATGTGAACATACCTACAAGCCACGTATCAACAGCGTACCTGTGAACATACCAGCCACGTATCAACAGCGTAACTGTGAACATACCAGCCACGTATCAACAGCGTAACTCTGAACATACCTACCAGCCACGTATCAACAGCGTAACTGCGAACGAAGGGGCATGACAGCCATGCGACACCCGTAATTACGCTTCGGAGGCGGGGTGAGGCATTTAAATTGTACAGTATGGGCGCGCTTAGGCAGGTATATATGTGTAGCCCTCACGTACGTCAGTACTTACGCAGCGTAATGTTAAGGCTGACGTAAAACGGCCAAAGTACGTACGAGCTCGAGGAGCGCCTAGGAAATACGCTACGTCTAGAAACGTTGCTCTGGATCTGGCTTATTGCTGGTATCTTTGCAAAATGATTCCAGGTTCACGTCACTTCAGTTGAATTCAATTCAGTGGAAGTCCCGCTACGTCCTCATTCTATTATCGGAACAGCAATTTAATTACAGGACCCGCGGTCCTTACGGCAAGTAGAAAAGGACTGCATCTCAGTTGATTTTTTCTTTCAGGGGAAGACCTAAGCCCTGATCCATGTCTTTTATTGCTACACTAAATAGATCCCTTAATGTGCATTGCCTCGAAAACTATTTCCACTCATGAAAGTTAAAATATTAAGATCAATTTTTAAAGTTTTAAAATAAAGAGAACGCAGGAAATGAAAGCTTGCATTCATACACTGAAGCAAGGTTCTTTTATAAAAATGATTATCGCTCTGTTAATTGCATAATAAGTATTTGTTTATAGTTTAGAAGCCAAAGTATGGACGATTAAAATGCGACTCACACTGTAATTCTAAGTTGATGCAGCAGTATCTGTGAAATAATGTTTATGTTACTAATAATTATGTTCAATTCCTGAATGATTAATGAAGGCAAATGATGTAGGAAAATGACAGGACAAAACATTTTGCTAATTAAGAGGCTTAGAATTGCTAATGAAGCTGCAGAGGAAGTTAATTGTCACTTTTGGTTCGCCATAGAAAACAATTTGTATACAGAGCTTTCAAAGCAATACAAATTCAGCACCTGAGAATTACACTGTATGTATGGAGCGCTGGCAGCTTGTAAACAAGGCTGTACTGTGCAGGTTATAAGCAATATGCGGGGGCATTTATCTATATTACACCTGCATACTCCCCATGGGTTTTACAGCTAAGAACAACACAACTGGGTATCAGACAGAAAGAGGTAAATGCATGCAGACTGAGTAACCATAGAAAAAAGCTGTTCAATGCAGGATGCAAGTTTATTGGATGATAAGCAGATTGCATTGTGGTCCAGCAGGGCAGCAAGGGGAATAACATCTTATTAGCTATTTGAACCAGTCACACAGAAATGGCCTCTTAGATGGTTGTTTGAGGTTAAAATAACATTTATCTAGAGGTTCGAATATTTTAGTTAGTTTGAGAACATTTAAAGGTTCGACTGGGGGCAAAGAGACAGAGGCCAAGTCTGAATGGGCGGAATTGGGCAGACTGGGCAGAGCCATGCGGTACTGGGTGCCAGTCTCTGGCTATGAGGCGGCACAATGCGGAACATGCTGCTCTCGGCAGGGTACTCCGGCTGACATAACAGCTTTGTATTTTAATAACTGTGGACACCACGATGCAGCCGGTCTTATGGTGTTGGCTGTATCATTGTCGATGCTGTGACGGTTGCCGTGGCGACCATAGCCGCCCATGATGAGCAGCTTAGCACATTCAATGGCTGCATGTCTGTGTAACAAGCACGTGTGACCTCCCTCTGAAGCCATTGTCCAACAGCCGCTGGTTACACATCTTTATTGCAAGTTCCTCAATGTTATCCGCTAATGATCGCCTGTAATTGACATTCCCCGAGAAACTCTGAAGCGTCCATTATTTCCCGCAGACACTCGCCAAGCATCCGCCATTCCAGAGGCCCGTCCATGTGTCATATAATGGCACCGGCCGCTCTGATAAGGCTCCGCTCTGTGTTGACACCGGCTGTCAGACACAAGTCTCAATAGACATCTATCATGGAGGAAATCTAGTGATTTCATCTGTGTCTCTGACTTCCAGCCCTCCAAAGTTATTACATGGAATGGGTGTCTCTCTGCTAACATCATTACCCAGAGATGCCTGTCTCCAGAGCAAGACATGTTAAATAAAGCAGAGGTTTGTGTGCCCAGCCCGGGAGACAGAGCTTGTGATAGAATCCAGCAGGATATCAGCCGCTCATCACCTCATATCAAACACTAACATTTCATTTATATGGAACTGGAACAAAATCATCTGCAGAGCGCACAAAAGTCATTCGTCAGCGTCCATTGGAACCTTTGCTGCAGCTTCTAGGAAATGTGACCCAGAGCAACCAATCAGATTCTAGCTCAGAACCAATCAGGACGGTGGATAGCGCAAATTAAGCCAATCAGTCTCTGACCCCACAAAGGGTTTAGCGGCCTGTGTTTATAGCTTCTTACAATACATTACATCATAGTGTATACCACATCTGTATAAGTATATACCACGTCTGTATACATACACATCACGTCTGTATAAGTGTATACCACATCTGTATAAGTATATACCACATCTGTATAAGTGTATACCACATCTGTAAATAAAACGTCTGTATAAGTATATACCACGTCTCTATAAGTATACGCCATGTCTGTATAAGTATGCATCGCGTCTGTATAAGTATATACGACATCTGTATAAGTGTACACCATGTCTGTATAAGTATATACCACGTCTGTATAAGTGTATACCACGTCTGTATAAGTATATACCACGTCTGTATAAGTATACACCACGTCTGTATAAGTATACACCACGTTTGTATAAGTATATACCACGTCTGTATAAGTATACACCACGTTTGTATAAGTGTATACCACGTTTGTATAAGTATATACCACGTTTGTATAAGTATATACCACGTCTGTATAAGTGTATACCACGTCTGTATAAGTATACTCCACGTTTGTATACGTATACACCACGTCTGTATAAGTATATACCTGGTCTGTATAAGTATACACCACGTCTATATACGTATACACCACATATACCACGTCTGTATAAGTATATATCACGTCTGTATAAGTATATATCATGTCTGTATAAGTATATACCTGGTCTGTATAAGTATACACCACGTCTATATACGTATACACCACATCTGTATAAGTGTATACCACGTCTGTAAATACCAGGTCTGTATAAGTGTATATCACGTCTGTATAAGTGTATACCACGTACTCCACGCGGACACGGTTTATGCATGGTGGGTCATCCTGCTAATTGTTGGGGGCTGCAGCGGGAATTTCTAGTTTGTCGGCTATGTATATTAGAAAAAGAGCCATTTTTGGAGTGGGGCACACAACCCTATGAAAACACACAAGCGGAAAACAGAGAACCTATGTTGTGTTTAATAATGACATCTAGTGCTAAATTTTGTGTTTGGACTTAATACATAATGAATATATAGCGTTGCTCTTAGCAACAAGAAATCTGATTCTGTCATTTTTGTGCTGCATTTTCTGTTAAGATACATTGCCGCGAATGTGTTACCTGAGAGTAAATAAAGAAATAAAACTACAAGTGTCAAGAAGATCTTCCCGGGATAAGTAACTATTGATCTAACAGGTCAGCGCTCAGTCTATACCATATTAGTGTTGTCAGCGACAGTTATGTCATTCAAATGCTGTTTGTAGCAAGTAACATAATCCCATAAAAGTCCTTTAGGCGTAGTGAGAAGAAAAGATTGAATAAGTCTATTAGTTAAACAAGATCTAGAAACGCAACACCTTTTAGATGTCCGGCCTCAAAATTTCTAGCTGGTAGAGGGCCTGGGAACAGGATTAAGAGACTGTGTCTAATTATTCTGTAATTAATACTTTACCCAACACAGAGACCCCAAAGGTGACAGCGCTGACACCTGCAGAGCCCTAAATGATGAATCTCTTTCAGGAATGACAGCCACTAATTTGTTGACAGGTGATAGTAATAACAAAACCTGGGGGACAGCGTTCCCTCAGCAGGTTACAGGTTAATACCTCCCCAAATACACACAAAGAGCTAATCAACAAAGGGTCAGTTTCCTAAATATATTAGCGGTGACCCTTCTGTGAAGAGCCAGAGACAGCGAGAGGACCGGGAGAAAGAGAAAGGTGCTGTGTTAGGCGTAAGAGGATGAGGATGATACATGTCATTACCGATGAGCGTGCTCTTAGTCTGTAAAGAGACACACAAAAGCGAACACTCAAAGGACATTGTGCCTATGGAACGGTGTATCTCAGTAACCAGGAGAAAGGGCCTCTCACCGTCCAATTAAGCAGAGACAAGCAATCTCTGCCATCCAATCATGGTGCGACTACAGCTAGAGACGAACAGGTTGCCTGGATTTGGTATACACCAAACACTGAGTGGGACGTAGTTGCCACTGCAGCACCGATACCGCTAACAGCTTAATCACGGCTTAATCAATGCCGACAGCTTAATCACGGCTGTATCAGTGCCGACAGCTGAACCACGGCCGTATCAGTGCCGACAGCTGAATCACGGCCGTATCAGTGCCGACAGCTGAATCAGGGCCGTATCAGTGCCGACAGCTGAATCACGGCCGTATCAGTGCCGACAGCTGAATCACGGCTGTATCAGTGCCGACAGCTGAATCACGGCCATATCAGTGCCGACAGCTGAATTACGACCGTATCAGTGCCGACAGCTTAATCATGGCTGTATCAGTGCCGACAGCTTAATCACGGCCGTATCAGTGCCGACAGCTTAATCACAGCCATATCAGTGCCGACAGCTTAATCAAGGCCGCATCATTGCCGGCAGCTTAATCAAGGCTGTATCAATGCTGACAGCTTAATCAGGACTGTATCACCGCTGACAACTTAATCACTGTCGTATCAGTGCCGACAGTTGATTTACGGCTGTATCAGTGCTGTCAGCTTAATCACGGCCGTATCAGTGCCGACAGCTGAATCACGGCTGTATCACCGCTGACAGCTTAAACACAGCTGTATTAGTGCTGTCAGCTTAATCATGGCTCTATTAGTGCTGTCAGCTTAATCATAGCTGTATCACCGCTGACAGCTTAATCACGGCTGTATCACCGCTGACAGCTTAAACACGGCTGTGTCAGTGCTGATAGCTTAATCACAGCAGAGGGGCAGTTAAGGTTAGACTGCAGGAAAGGGAGGTTTAAGCTGCAGAGAGGGGGGGCAGATAGGGTTAAGCTGCAGAGAGGGGACGGTTAGGGTTAAGCTTCAGAGAGGAATTTTAGATTAGGCTGCGGGACATATATTGATAGTATGTCACTTTGCGTTACTTGTGTATACTTTGCAAACACGTACATGAATCTACAGTTGGCCATAAAAAGGACTGTTATATCATTATTATTTCATCACAATATCACATAATGACATCATCACATCATTACCACACTATGGCAATATGACATCATCATAACATCATTATGACATAATTATCACATTATGACATCATCATCATCATCCCATAATCACAACATTAACTGGGGTATAGTTGCCAACTCTCCCGGAATGTCTGGGAGACTCTGGAATTCGCCACAGTGCAACTCCATACTAGAAGTGATGCTATTAAGGCCCTCTCCAACCTTAGCAGCAGTCTGGGTCACAGCACTGAAAAAAAAGAATTCTGTAGAATGTGCAGCAATAAGCTGCTGTTTATGCTTAAAAATCAGTAAATAAACAGAAATGTGTTTTAAAAATTAATTGTATTTTCACATGTGTAGATGTGATTTTAATATAAACAGGGCCATTTAATGCTTGAAAATGTCCTCCATTGTACACTTTCGCCACCCCCTGAGATATTTAGGTGGAAGCGCAGGGAATCTGATCCGCTACTGCACCAGACGCAGCACTAAACCGCCCACTCTCTCATTTAAATATTGTGGATCACCCCTTTCCACTAGCGCAACGCAGACGCAGGCGGGTAGGTAGGTATCCTTGCGTCCAACTCTCTGCTCGCTTCCGTTCTGCACATGCTCAGTGCGAAATCCCACTGCGCTTACACCTAAAAATAAGAGGTGAAAATGCGCTCTGGATCAGCGGAGAGATCACATTTCTGGCCTGTTATTTGCTGAACTCATGGATCATAGTGGTCAGGAATGGTGAGTCTGTCAGCTGTGTTCATACGCACGGCCTGGGGGAGGCTTTTAAAGAGGGCTGTGCGGGAGAAAGCAGATAAATTATGGCTACATCAGAAACCAATTAGCGATGCTTAGGGCAATCTCAGACCCCTGTGGTGGCCTCACCTATGATCTAAAGCCACTGCTTAGAGCCAGTGCAGGAGCAATTAATTGTCATCTAATTATGTTATATCTCCATGCTGCTCACTTCTTTACTTTAATAGACATACTTAACCCAGTGTTTGCATGGCCTGGTAATTATAACCCCCTGCCAGGGCTCCCGGGTCAAGCATTTCAAATCGGACACATGTATAGCTCCCTTGCTGCACTTCTGTAAGGGACACTGTGTGAATACACAGCACGTATGAAGATAAGTGCAGGATCTTGCGATTGTGTGTTTCCCTCTAGTATTGGTTTATATGGCTGGCTTAGTGACACAGGATCTGAATTTAGAATGAGGGAATGTGGGCGTTTCCAGCACTCTGTGTGCGCTTTAGGCTTTCAGCATGGATGCGAATCCTCATGATCTAGGCCTCCGTACTGAAAGCCTTTCCGACGGCAGAGCAACCCGCCATGCATAGAGCATGTACTCATGCATACCCTCCAACATGACCCATTCCATAAGGTACAAAATACTCTGCTCCTCAGTTTCCAACTGTCAGTTACTATGGTAACAACCTTTGTTGAAGAGGCAAATAGTTTTTAGAATATCGGTTAATTCAATTAAACCAGGTGAGTGACAGTTTGAAGCTCAGGAGCGGATTAAATAGTACCTTATGGAATGGGTCATGTTGGAGGGTCTGCATATGGTGGGAGGGGGATGTATTCAAAGTGCACAGTAAAGTTTCTTTCCTGAGATCATCAGAAAACTTCCACTGAAAGAAACAAACAAACCGCAGTGTCCTCAAGTTACAAACAATGGACCTGATTCACATTTGCATTCGACTTACATACGCACTCACGCCAATCTGAAACTAAGCTCGGAGGAGGGGACTGCACGCCCCTATCACACTCCTCTTTCTTACGGAGTTATGGACATTTAAGCTCTCCCCACCCCTGGCACTTAATTAGCATGCCAAACCCCGCCTATATGGGGTGTAGGTCCCCGTAGCGAACGGACCTATTTCGAAAGGACTGTTTGCTCCCAATCAGTTCCGAGCTGGCTGGGAAATCGATTGCTCATGCCTGGAAGAGGCATAGCAATCGATCCCCGGAGCACCAAACATCGGTTCTCTGAAAGGTAAGGCTTCCCTACTCCCTTACCCTAACCCTAAGTAACCCCTTCCCCACAGCCTAACCCTAAGCCCCCCCTCCCACTGTGTAACTCTAAGTCCCCCCTCCTGCAGCCTAACCCTAAGTCCCCCCCCCGCAGCCTAACCCTAAATCACCCCTCCTCAGCCTAACCCTAAGTTCCTCCCGCAGCCTAACCCTAAGTCTCCCCCCACGCTGCCCAACCCTAAGTCCCCAGCGGCACCGCTATTGAAAGTAAATGGGTGAGTATGCGAATCACATACTCACCCATTCATAAAAAAATTAAATACTGAGAAGGCTTTTGGCTGTCCCTAATTCACAGTGTGACTTCGCAGTGGGGACATGCAACAAACTCTAATGATTTTTGGAACAATGTGTCTCTTTTTTTTGTGTTGTTGTAACTACTATTTTCAAAGTCGTTGGATGATGTAAATCAATAAATAATTTTTGATACTGTTGCCATTGTGTAGCTAACTATATATGTCGTTGTGCTATGATGTATGATTCTGATTGGATGCTTGTGCACCTGTGATAGACAGTCTTTTCCTCCTTTTTTTAAATAATATTGATTCTTTTTTCCGTCTAGGTAGCACACCTTTTCTGGTATATAAATTTAAAACAGATATATTAAGGGTGAACTTTGCATCCAAATAATTGCACCGAACACAATGCTCCGAAAGGTAAGGCTTCCCTACTCCCTTGCCCTAACCCTAACTCACCCCCCCGCGCAGCCTAACCCTAAATCACCCCTCCTGCAGCCTAATCTTAAGTCCCCCCTCCTGCAGCCTAACGATAAGTCACCCCCCACAACCTAACTCTAAGTCCCTAGAGAGGGTTACTCACCTCCCTGGTGGTCTGGTCTGGCGGTGGCGCTGTTTTCCAAAAATGAATGGGTGAGTAAGTGAATCGTATACACATTCGAAATAGGGACAGCCAAAGAGAAACTTTCGGCTGTCCCTATTTCGCAATCTGTAGCATCACAGCGGCGACTCGCAACGCTGTGGGGTTTAGGCATGACAGGGCCTGCAGAACCCAGTATTCGGGGTAAGCACAGCAGGGGAGCACCAAGCCAGAGAGATGCTCCCCTCCACCTACCTTAAAAAATAATATAATAATATAATAATAATATAAATAATAAGATATACTTACCTAATTTAGTGGTGCCCGAGGACCCAGCATCCTCCGCTCTCCTCATTCCTCCCTGCTCCCTTCTCACTGAATGTCAGGCATGGCTTCATCATGTCCCACATTTTAAGTGAGAAGCGCACAGAGAGGCGCCTGAAGACTCAAGAAAGAAGAACACAGAAGAAAGAGAGGAAAACAGGAGAAAACAGAAGAAAGAGAAGAAAACAGAAGAAAACAGAAGAAAGAGAGGAAAACAGAAGAAAAGAGAAGAAAGGGAGGAAACAGAAGAAAGAGAGGAAAACAGGAGAAAACAGAAGAAAGGGAGGAAAACAGAAGAAAAGAGAAGCAGGAGAAAACAGAAGAAAGAGAAGAAAGAGAGGAAAACAGGAGAAAACAGAAGAAAGAGAAGAAAGAGAGGAAAACAGAAGAAAGAGAGGAAAACAGAAGAAAACAGAAGAAAGACAGGAAAACAGAAGAAAACAGAAGAAAGCAGGAGAAAACAGAAGAAAGAGAGAAAACCGAAGAAAGAGAGGAAAACAGAAGAAACAGAAGAAAGAGAAGAAACAGAAGAAAGGGAAGAAAGAAGCGAAGTAAAGGGTAAGTAATGGGGGCAGAAGCAGGGTGAGCATTAATATGATGATTAATAATCATTTATAAAAGAGGGGGCGCATATGTATTCTTTGCAGGGGGGCACCAGACATGCTAGCACCGGCCCTGCGGAAATTAAATGCTGGCCCCTTTTACAGAATTGCTTCCGTACGGAACAAAGGACCGGATTCAGAGAACTGTTTTTGCAAGAAGTTCCGTGCGTATGTTTATGATCTGATGATCTGCGCAGGCGTAGTAACTAGATTTACGCTATCTACATTGATTTTACGCACGGAAGTCCATTAGGCACAAACTTGTGAATCGCACGTGAGACAATACGTATGTAGGGGCGTGGTTATAATCCATCCAGAGCCAGATACGTGAAAGTGGGTGGGGGGAGGCATTTCAATGACCGTTGAGGGCGCGGTGAGGGCGCAGTGAGGGTGTGGGGAGGGCGCGGTGAGGGCACGGTGAGGGTGTGGTGAGGGCGCGGTTAGATAGATACGCACGTACGGAAGTATCAAACGCACGGAATTGCCCAAGTAAATATAAGGGTGGTCAAGGCACTCGGAAGTCAAGGACAACCCGTCCGTGTGAGGGGCGTGTCAGGGGTGTGGCCTTGCAGCGTTCTCTGGCGGATCTCTGAATACGGCCCAGTGTTCCATATGGAAGCCTTTGCGACACGTGACATCTGGTCCTGCGCATGCGTCATGTGACCTGTGAAGGACTTGCATAAGTCTCCTTCCCTACGCAATTGTGAATCAGGCCCAATAATAATAACAATGAAAACAATGACAATAGAACAGAATATTTCATCCTTCCATGTAACGAGCGTCACTAAACACATTACATTCTGCAGAAGTCGCCGCTGCCAAAATCATGAAAGAAAGAGAAAGTTATGGTCATAAAAGAGATGAAATGGAACCAATCTTTTTGAGCAGAAAGTGATAGAATCCCCGGCCCAGGTGTCAGAACCAGTCCCCTCCGCTCAGTAGAGATGGATGAAATGTGATGTTATGCAGATGATGCGGATCACAAGGGCTGAGGTTAATGAAGACACAGTGTTGATGCCGTGTTGGATCAACCAATCTGACAGAATCAGATAGTAGCCAAAACATCCCACCCCCCTTCCTCTCCTTCCCAGCCAAGTGCTCATCTCTGCTGGCAGTATTACAGCAAATTAATGGATGAATAGACTGGCAAATTGAGTAGGAGGGGGACACCCAGGATTTAATAGTTGAAGCAGCTGTTTTGCCCAATTAAGATCCCTCTTGTTTGGAGATAAAGTGGTGGGGGCACTTGGTCCATTGCAGCTAAACTTCTTCATTGTGGTGGGACAGAGTCAGAGGTACTTGGTCTCAATGTGTTCAGTATCACCTATTCTTTAGAGTCACCGCCGGTGCTATCCACCTGCCTCTATTCACATACAAGAGCCGAGCGACACAGCATTTACTTCCTCTGTTTTTGAGGAGCATCTGGGCACTCGGCTGTCTCCTTAGACCTGATGAGTAGTTGCCTACTATCACACTTAAAGCATCCCAGACAAAAAGGCCGAAGCTCTCCGCTCGCCGTCTCTGTACCTCTGTACTTTAAAAGCCCTCTCAGTCTTTTTCTTTGGAAGGAGATAGCTGTATAGGCTCCGTGATATTGAAATACAAAAAGGAGAGAAAAGTCCGCACGGATACTACCGTCAATGAATTCGTTTTAGGAAAAAAAAGAAAAAAGCCGAGCCCCTCCCTCTCCATCGCCCTATTCTGTGGCTAATTGGCAAAGCGTGGCCGCTTTATGAAGTAATCACTTAATGCTGTAATTACGCCAGCTCTCTATCGTCTCACGCCCATCTATTAACTCCTTGCCTCCTGCTACGTACAAGACAAAGTCCGGCATTGTTATGGATATTTAGGGACACACAAATTTATAGTTGGATAGAAATATCAGCATAAGGCAAGGCTCGACAGAACGAGGGTCTAGCCCAAAAACTGGGGCGCCAGGACAACATTTTTTATAAATAAATTATATTATAAACACACACACACATATATATATATACACACACACACACACACATATATATATACACACACACACACATATATATATACACACACACACACACATATATATATACA